>PVJH01000960.1:0-244883 GCA_004026705.1 Nesogale talazaci | reverse complement strand
AAAACAGTGTCTTTATTGAGGGAAAATGATGACGTAAGGTCGGCAGCACTTTGTAAGGATTCTTTGAAGTACTGCAGTGAATGGAAATTTTCACCGAGCTAAAATCCAGAACATAGAGGAGCTTCTAAGAAGGCTCTTTGATTGGTTGATGTGGCAGATACATAATTTCACGTGAACTTGAAGATCTAAAATGTAGGGGTGGAGACTAGTCTGTCAATCAGGCCCAGCCTGTCAGTGGGTGAGCTCATAAGGAGAGTCCCGGGAACCTCCCCCTCTCTCCCTGCCTTCACCTTCCTGTTGATGATCTTGGAGTGCTGTGACGCTTCCACTGGATCGACCGGCCTTTGCACCCACTGGCTGGTGACGAGCCTGCATTCGGCATCATTGCATGTAGCTCCGTGAGTCTGAAAAGGGACTTATGGCCTAGTGTTGGGTTTAGGGACTTGAGTTAGATTGGGCTGGGATGTTTTATTGATGCAAAATTACTTCTTGATATAAATCCCTTTCTTACATAGATATGTCATTGGCTTTTTTTCCCTAGTCAACCCTGCCTGACACAGTTGACATTTGCAGAATCATGCTGTAACAGACACAGCAAAGATAATGGCAAGCCCCCTAAAACATTATTTTGCTCCTCATAAAGTTGAACCATTTAACAGCTTATTTTACGTGCATTTTGAAATCCAATGAGTCAATGCTGTTCTTAGGAGTATGCTGTGAGAAGGGGGCAAAAGGGTGAAAGGTGACGGGCTGACTTTAAAAAGTCAACTCGTAATAAGCAGTGTGACAAGGAGTGGAGGAAGGAGTCTGACCTGTATCTTTGGCAGAGAACTTTCATCCCAAGCATCTGGTTCTTCTGATCCATTAGAAGACAAAGATCTACGAGTCTACAAACAAAGACAAGTCAAAAAGTATTCCCACAAATCATAGAAGCATTTATTAAACCAAAATATCAAAGTGTAAAGCTGTTTTTCTGAACATATCCTCCATCAAGGTCCACACACTTCTGAAGATGGTCTTTCTTTCTCTTTCACCATTCCATGAGATATTCTGCATTCTTACACTGCATCCAAATGGCAGTTTCAGCATTCTTTAGCATAGGCATCCTCAAACTATATTCTGTGGGCCACATGTGGCCCACTGAGGACATTTATCTGGCCCACCGAGTGTTTTTGCCACCACTGCCTATCCTGCTTTGCAGCGGACTCATCCTGGACTCACAGTGAATTTGCTCATATTTTGTTTTTTAACTATAGAGGGACAGTGAACTGGTCCCGTGTTTTAAAAGTTTGAGGACCCCAGCTTTAAAAGTTTGAGGGCCCCTGCTTTAGAGAATCAAATTGGGTTTCTTTTCAATGTTCTGTGAGTTTGGGGAACAAAAAGAAGTCAAAGAGGAAGATCAGTGGTATAGAGTGGATGGGGCAAGGTTCCCCAACGAAATTCTCATAGGACTGTTGTTTTTGCCCTCAGAGAATAAGAATAGGTATATTGTGGTGATAGGGAGGAAATTTTTGGTGCAATTTCCCTGTATTTTTCTCACTAATGCAGCTTTTGTAAAAAAAATTTCCTATAAGACCCTATGATTTCCCTGTGCCCCTTAAGAAAATTGCGCTAGAATAGATTGAGGTTTCTTTCACAAGCAAGCACAGACATCCAGGTGACAACATAGACACGGACATGGCTCGGATGCAGGAGGCTTTGCAGCAGCACAACTAAAGATCCAGAGGAAGCTACTGCTGTATGCGAGTTGGAGATCATTGGAACAGCTCCTGTAGAATGCAGGAATATTTTTAAGTACATTGAAGCATACTATTGAAAAGGTCAATACAGACAGATTTTAAAGAAAAACTGAGGTATGCAAGAAAAATACCAACACTTTTCTTACCAGACTATTTATGGCACATTTGGAAACCTTTATTAAAAGGAAATATTTTCATTTAAAAAGATTGCATCTTTTGGAGTCCACGAACCCTCCCCATTTTTTCTGAGCTTCCTTGGATTTAACTGACACAGAGTGGGAATCAACTCAATGGCAGTGACATTTTGAGGATACCTGCTCTCTGAAGCCACTATTGTAATTGGATCTTTTTTCTTATTTTTTGAAGGTACTATCATGAGACGAACACAGGTGTATTAATGAGAACTTATCTGTAGCCAACCAATGGTTTCAGAGAAATGCTCAGAAACAGTCTGTTTGGAAGACATCCATGCATCTCTGCCTCGGACACTTCCTATGAGCACTGTTGGGCTTCCCCTTGTGTGAGTGCCGTGACAACAAGAGAGAGTCTCTTTCTCCTAATCTCTGGGGATCAAGAGATGATAACTTAGAACAAATTGACCTCCCTTTTGACCCAGGTTATAGTTGTTTCAGTTTACAAAGTAAAGGGGAAATACACATAGATTAAGTCTCTGGTGGGTCTCCTCTGGCTTGAGATCAGGGTTGTTAATAGCTTTGCTGTCATTCAGAGTACGTGGAAAAGAGAATTTTTGCAGATGCCTTTGTTAAAACTTAGCACCTGATATTTGCTTTCTCTTTTGACTCATTTAAAACTTGTTCTAGTTTTTTTTTTTTTAACATTTTCTGCTTTATTTTTCATTAAGATTTTCCTGTTTTACTTTGTTATTGTTTTTGTGTGTTTCTGTCTAAGAAATGTAGGGTGGATAAGTCTCTAGAGACCATAGCTGGATTAGTCATTTCTTGGGGGCATGGCTGAGAAAGTGGGCAGGAAATGGGGGACTAATAACAATGAGGACAACAAAGATGAAATACTCTAAAATTGATTGTCGTGATGATTGTACAACTCCTCTTAACATACTGAAGTGCTAAATTGCATGATACATAAATGATCTGCCAATCAGAGTGTGTAAAGGAGAGAGAGAATGACTTGTATTTGAGTTAATTGTTCTTCCCTAAGTAGTCCTCTTCCTTTCTTTAATTTTCTTCTTTTTAAATTTTTTTATCAAGAATTGAAATGAGATCATGGATAATGAAATTGATCGGGCTGAGCCCCGGTGGCGTAGTGGTTGTGCGTGGGACTGCGGCCCACTGGGACAGAGGTTCAATTCCAGCAGTGGGACTGGGCCTCCTACTCCCACCACCGGAGAGCAGTAATGCCCCCCCCAAAAAAAGAAAAAAAGAAATTGATCAATGACATACTTCATTTTGTCAATGTAAGATGCTAAAGAGACATATTTTCTTTTCCTGTACTTGAGTTCTTGCTTATGAGCCAAAAAAGAACTGATGGATAAAACTGTCTTTTCTCTTAAAAGTGTACACACACACACACGCACACACACACATGCATACCCACCTACCAATGCTGCTGATGTGCTTGAAGCCCAAGAAAAAAGGTAAATTTTGTTTTTTTCAAAGCTTTGGTCTCTGAGCTTTTGCCCCAGATTCAGAGTGGCAAATGACCACTGTGCCTTCCTCTATCTTCAGAATAATAATAATTTCAATTTTAAAATGTGTGTGTTTAAGCATACATCAGGGAGCCTAAGGAAGGGGTCATGGTTTGATACCTGGGCACCTGCAATGTTATTTTACCAAGTCCTTGTGTCCAATTGTAAATTGGTGCGAGAAAGAAATCCACATTCTTTTCTCCCTAAAATGGAAGTCATTGACTCATGATTTCACCAGTGGAAAAGAATCCTTTGTCTATTTTTTCTTCCCCTCTGCACATGGACAGTGTTGTCATTTGATGGGGCCCTCTTTTGTCTAATTCTGTCCCAACCACTGGGGGAAATAGAGTCTCTCACTAGAAAACCATGTGGTCCATGCCTGCTACCTGCCGGCCTTTCAACCTAAGGAGTCAGAAGGCAGTCCGTCTTTGCCAATGCCTCCCGGAACTGGGGTGCCACAATCTTGTTTCATCCCTAGCTGCCAGCCTTCAAGTAAATGTACTTTTTAAGGTGAAAGTTTTTTTGGGGGGGACATTCTTTTCCCTAAGCACATCTGAGCACAGAGACAAATAGGTGGATGGAGAGCAATGCAAATAATGTATTTGTAATGAACAAAAAGGAGTCCTGGTGGAGCTGTGGGGTAGGCATCCATCCGGCTGCACCTGCAAGGTCTGTTATTCAACTCCACCAAGCTCTTCCTGGGAGAAAGACGACAGTGTCTGCTCCTGATAAAACTTTACAGTCTCAAGAACCTGTGGGGTCAGATGAGTCAGAATTGGCCTGGTGGCAGTCTGTTTTAATCAACTGAAAGAGAGGACATGGAGAACAAGAATAAGGGAATCTTTCCATTTTAAAAATCTAAATACTGGGGCTGAGCCCCGGTGGCGTACTGGTTGTGCGCGGGACTGCAGCCCACTGGGACGGAGGTTCAATTTCAGCAGTGGGGCTGGGCCTCCTACTCCCACCACTGGAGAGCAGTGATTCCTCCCCCTAAAAAATTAAAAAAAAAATCTAAATACTATGCTGAGTCCTGGTGGCCTAGTGGTTGTGTGCGGGACTGTGGCCCACAGGGTTGAGAGTTCAAAACCAGCAGCAGCTCTCCAGGAGCAAGGCTGGACTTCCTACTCCTACCAGGGCAGTGATGCCACACACACACACACACACACACACACAAAATCCAAATACTATTGAAAAGTGCGTGTGTGTGCAGTTGTGTGTGTGTGGGGGTGGTGGTACGAAAAAGACAAGACTCAAATGCCTAACTTCAAATCACAGATCGGAGCTGGGATATCAGCAGAAACTTTTCTTGATAACTCTAGGTTGGTCTCTTTAACAAAACTCTTTAGTTCAAAACATCCCCTGCCACTGACTCTAGGATTTAAGACCTTTTATTGTCAGTATGAACTTAGGCTACTAACATAGTCTATATTTGGCAGACAAAAAACAGTAATACTGCACCCAGGAATTCCCTGAGTGTGCGCACACACTCACACTTGAGATTTATTGGTATTTTGTCTTGCTGCATTAAGTTCTTAAACCGATTTTTGATATTACTTCTATGGCCTTTCAAAGCTTTTGTGCTTAAACTGCACATTCTTCTCCAAGTACAGAGTTTGCAAGATGAAGTTGGCAGGTAGCATTTTATACAATTTCAGAGAGATGGGGTGGCTACATGATGGATGGACGTATTTACTCTGCAACCAAGGAATAAAATGGGCCAAGATTTTCCTCCTGAAACCAAATTTTCTTACAATGCGATAATGTACTTTAATATGTTTTCCTCTTTGGGACAATGACTAGGTAGTCAATATTATCTCCCTATTTATTTATTTATTTTTGTCTTGGGATCAGGTGACACGTAGGTACTGTCGGGATCATATGTGCTAGCCACTCTCCTCTCTGTTGCCCTTTCCTATCTGCTGTTGGCTTCTGTGTGACACTCCTCTGAGGACAGGCCAATCAGTGACTTCCTTGTATCTGTGCCTCCTCCTCTTCTACGTTCTGCTTTGAGTCTTGGTGTGATTTGTTCTCATCCCTTGCCTAGCCTGTAATGTTTCTGATAATTTCACTTGAAAAGCTCAATTTATCAAATAGCTAACAGGCAGGGAAAATTATGGGTAGGAATGAAAGCGATGGTGGAGGCGCTTATTTAATAAGTATATAAGGTAAGGGAACAGACAGGTGTGAGGAAATATTGGGCTACTGGGACAAGGATTGCTAGTGCTCAGGGTTGGTGCTCTTAGAACCGAGGGAAGAATGTGGATTGAGAATCTGTGCTTCCTTCTCTGGCTGAAGACCAAAGTGGAGAAGCTGGGGATATTGAAAAACAACAGAAGAATTTAAATGTCATTAGAAACAATGACATTCCTATCACCAATTGGCCTACCTGGTAAGTACTTTAGACTTGGAATTGACTTTCTGAGGTCTGTGTGAAGGAGGTGCTGGGGCTGGGGTTCTGGGATGAGCAGACTAGATGTTAGAAATGAGAAAGGGGACCTTCGGGGTAAGAGAGAGAGACAGCTGCAAGTAGAAAAAGTCCAAACCAGGTATTAGGATGCCTTGTTTGAAATCTGTGCTTCAGCTTGGGGAGTGGCTCTGGAAAAACATATCCTCTTCACTGTTCTTTTTTCTCCACAGGGAATGAAAGATGTTAAATGATTCATTCATTCAAAAAATATTTCTTGAATATTCTCTTATTTATCTAGGCACCCTGGTGATGTTGTGGGTCAGGCATTGACAATTCAAACCCTCCAGACACTCCTTGGGGGAAAGCAAGAGATTGTCTGCTCCCATAAAGGTTTACACTGCATCTTTTACAGTCTTGGAAGCCATAAGTAGTAGTTCTACTTTGTCCTATGCAGTGGTTCTCAACATGTGGGTCGCGACCTCTTTGGGGGTTGAGGGATCTTTTCACAGGGATTGCGTAAGACGATTGGAAAACATATTTCTGATGGTCTTAGGAATCGAGACACCACTTCTCTATCCGTCTCCACGTGGATCTACCAGCATGCAGACACACCCACATAAGAGGACCGGATGTGAAGACTGTTACCCATGCATGCTACACCATGCTTCAAGACAAAATCTCACTTATTTGTAATTAGAAATAGATATCTCACAATATATAATTATATGTTGTTTTGTGATTAATCACTATACTTTAATTATGTTCAATTTATAACAATGAAAATACATCCTGCACATCAGGTATTTACATTATGACTCATAACAATAGCAAAATTACAGTCATGAAACAGCAATGGAAGTAATTTTGTGGTTGGGAGTCACCACAATATGAGGAGCTGTATGAAAGGGTCGCAGCATGAGGAGAGGAGTGTTGAGAACCCCTGCCCTGTGGTATTGTGATGAGGCGGGTGCCACTGGACGGTGATGAGTTTGGATTGGTTTGGTTTGGTCTTGGTTATCTGAAGCCGCTTTAAGAGAAATAGCACCAGTGGATAGCTTGCATGGACAGAACTGTATTCCCTCACAGTTGAAGAGATTAGAAATATGAAGTCAGGGAGCCAGCTCTGGGGGACAGCGCTGCCTGTCAGCTCAAGGGGGATGTATTTGCTTCCTTTCAACACCAGTGAACCTGGCATTCCCTGGTGATCTCTGTGTGTCTCGGCATCAACCTTTCCCTGGGTCCAGATGCAATGCAGCATCTCTATGAATCGGCATTGACTTGACAACAATGAGGTTGGTTGTGGTTGGTAAGAGGTTCTCAAATGTCTGAGTCTGAAGGAAGGGATCTGCTTTCCAGCTCTTTATCCTTGGTAATAGAGCTTTCTTCTCTGCTGCCTTGCCCTTCATACCATGACCTTGGATAATTCTTCCTTTGCTGCTAACCTCAGACTGTTAGCAGCAGATGTATGGAGTGCTGCAGTAGCAAAGGGAATTTACAGTTGTTTATGCTTTTCATCATTAAATAGCATTAATTTGGAATAATGCTCTACACTTCATTAATGCAGCTCTGAAGAGAGCAGGGATTGAAACAGATGGGTCTATTCGAGACCATGTGACTGAGTCTAGAATTCAGACGTACATAGATTTTCTTTTACATAAAGTGCCTCGTTTGGATACAAGATACACTTCCTTCCCCCACCCACATCACAGCTTTTTGAATGACTTTAGTTGAACATACTTTATTAACCACTGAACAAAGAGAAAGGAAAGCAATGGGAAAAAATTGAATGAAATAAATTGTATCTAATTGATGCTTGGACCATTGGGAGTGGAAGACCAGTGTGGAAACTTAAAAAATCTACTCATTCAACACACTGAAAGCATTGAGTGAACTTTACCAGGACATGTTTCATTAGTCTTTTTTTCTTTTTGACATATTAAATAAGGAAAATACAGAAATAGCATCCAGCAAGGAATCATTGCTTCTTAGGGTGGCACTAAGACACTTGCTTGCTGCTGTTCATGGAATAAATCATTAGAAGTCAATCTCGGACTGTACCCCCAGAGGGTGGCTGGGCATAGCCTGGGGCTCTACCTGCCACAAAGCCATTGAGTCTCCCAACTTAGATCCAGAGCTTCCATCTCCTGAGTCCTTCTGTTCAGTCTCCCCTGGCCTCTCTGATTGTTGGCTGCAGTTGGATGGTGTTGAATGGATTCCCCCTCCACCTAACACGTGATAAAGTAGAACTTTCCCACTGGGCTGGCTAACTGTGATCTGTATGGAAACAGATTGCTGGGTCATTCTCTTATACAGAACTGCCAGCTCCTTTCAGTTAGCAGTCAGATGCCTACCTATTGCACCGTCCCACCCCCTATCAGCATCCTGACTGGCAGTGGGTCCTGGTCCCTGGACCAGATATTACTCAAACAGGGTGCTTAGCTTTCCTTTATTTTCAGTTTTCATCTTAATGGCCAATGAGTGATACTTTCACAAAACTGATGCAAGAACTATGTTTTATGGCCCATAATATTTGAACATGGTTCCATATCCATTATGTTTATTTGTTTGGTTTTTGCCCCTATTCATTTGTGGAAATTGAGATGGGGCACTTTTCCCTGGGAGTCCAGAGCCCTCCTCTCTCCCTTCCTCCAGTGTCAGTTACATGGATAGCCTGTACTCTTAGTTCATTTCCACCCCAATCCTGTCAAATAGATGTCTCATCTCTATTCTCTTCCAAGCCTCCACCAGGGTCCACAAACTTAACCCTCCTTTGTGGCTTTCACAGCCTCTGTGATTGGAGTAAGTCTTTCCGCTCCCCCTTGGAGATCTGGCAGGTGGGAGTCACCACATTCTCTTACTTGCTGTGGAGTCTGTTCAGCAGTCTGAGGGGGCTTTGTGGGAGGGTTGCCATGCACTGTGATGCAGATGGCTTACTTTCTAGAAGATGGTTGCTTTTAAAATTTTCTACCTGGAATCTAACCTGGGGATTCTGATTCAGTGAGTCTTGGATGGGGCCCAGGAATGTGCAATTGTAACAGACATCTGCAGGTGATTTTTATCATCAAGGAAGTCTAGAAAACACAGCTTTAATGTGTACTCAACTTCCCCGTTCCATTTATCTCTCCAATCTTACTACTAGATCTACTAAATGTTGGCTGCACATGCATACTACCAGTGCAATGAAGCTGTAAACTTTAACTTTTGGCCAAGTTTAAATGTACTGTCACAATCTTAAGCCCTTGTCTTTTCATTTTTTGAAGATGGAATTTTACCAAACTAATCATCTTATATTCATGTCTTCCATTTAGTTTATCCATTCATGAACTTCTAATTATAAAGAAATTATAAAATAATGTTGTAAGTTCTTTTTTATAAAGCTCTGGAATTTCATTCATTAGGGAAAACAAAAATAAAAACAAAAACAAACCCTGATTCTTAGCAGCAATTCAAAGCCATAGTTGAAATTCTTGATCTTAGAATGTTTCTTGTCAATTAATACTTTGTAGAGGGTCTATTTTCTAGATAAAAGACAGAAAATGGACACGAATCCTTACTGTTTTGCCTCATACTGCATTAAGAGCTTTCTCATATTTTCAATGAACTTAATACAGTATTTTGTCTGTACAGTGAACCTATCTCTGTTATGTAGATAACAAAATGGAAAATCCTAGAACATTAGCTCAAATGGCTAGTTCATCCAGAGACAACATGTTAGCCTCAGCCCCAAACAAAGAAATGAAGACATCACTGTCATCAAGCTGATTCTCACTCATAGCCACCCTAGGACGGAGGATAGCGCTCCCTGTAAGTTTCCAAGTCTGTACATTTCTATGGTAGTAGGAGCCTCATCTTTCTCCCTCAGAGTAGCTGGTGGACTTGAACTGTTGACCTTGTGCAGCACAACCTATAACCCACCTAACTCTGTACTCTTGTTCCCTGTGATAGCAAGGTTTGTCCATGAAGCACTAGCCACTCAGGCTGGGCCAGCTCCCATCCAGGCACATCTGGGTGACGTCTGCTGATCCACTAACTTGTCCACTGTGCACTCTTCAGTCTTGTGAGTGGGTCAGAGCTAATATTGGTGAACTTGATAACTGTCACTGTTACTGCTACTACAGGTATTTGTCGGGGCTGAAGGACTCTCTAGGGCAGAGCTCAGCAAACTTTTGAGATGGAAGAGCCTATCCTGTTCCTAACAACACTTTAAAAAGGACCACAGATTTATTTTATTTTTTATTTTATTTTATTTTTTTAGGCATCACTGCCCTGATGGTGGGAATAGGAGGCCCAGCCTTTGCTCCTGTGAGCGGGAATTGAACCTCCATCCCAGTGGGCCGCAGTCCCGCGCACAACCACTACGCCACTGGGGCTCAGCCCACAGATTTATTTTTACAAACAAATAAAATCACCACTATCTGGATAATGTTCTTTAAAATTGTCCAATTTTACTTCAGGGCCACATGAAAGAACTGATAGAGTCCAAGCCACAGTTTGCCAACCCTTGCTCTAGAGGTGGTTAGATAAGTATGAGAGAAGCCTCGTGTCGAAAGACATAGACAATCTTCTACCCCCTTTGTCAATACCGATTGTGCAAACTGTGTGCTCCAAACCACAGGAGGACTTGCTGCCATGTTTGTGTGTGCTCCCGGCTCAGTCACTCATGGTAAACCCCGGGGCCAGCGTGGCTGATGCAATGTCTGTGTCCTGGTGTTACGCAGACCTTCACCATCATGGCCATGACTCTGAGTCTGCTAGGCATCTCTCCCTGGGCTCTGCAGGTCAGGGATAGAATGCTCTTTTCCACAGCTGAGAGCAGAAATATTCTCAAACTCAACATCTCAAACTCATTGCCACTGAGTTGATAAGATGGAGTAAAATGCCCCTCAAACAGTTCCCAGACTTTAAATCTTTATAGGAACTAGAAAGTCTCATTTTTCATTTATGGAACATCTGGTGGTTTTCAATCACTGACTTTGTGATTAGCAAGCCACTACCTCACTCACTGTAGAACAACTGAAGCTCTGGGTCAGAACTATTGTACTCACTGCAGAAGCTGTTTTGAATATGAGCACAATTACATCCAGTTCAGATTTTGACTTGCCAGTTTCAAATATTTCTAGGAAACTATTTTTACACAAAGGTGTACAATAGGTTTACACAAAAACCTATTTTATACAAGGTATGATCTATCTTTTTTTTTTGACATTTAAAAAGAACACATTTTATTGACAGAGGTCACAGGACAGTTTCACAGGACAACAGATATAAAAGTCCCAAGACAACTGAGTGTACAATGCGACAGGTTAATACTCTTCACCCTCATCCTCTCCTTCTGCACTATCTGCTCCCACCTCCTCATAGACCTTCTCAAGGGTAGCCATGTCCTCCAGACCTTGGAGAACTCTCCTTCCTCCTTCCCTTCATCCACGTACCAAGGGACAAAGGTATACTTGGTATACTTCAGGTCAAACTTGTGGTCGAGGCGAGCCCAGGCCTCAGCAAGGCTGTGGTGTTGCTCAGTATGCACACAGCTCACTGCACCTTGGCCAGGTCTCCACCAGGGACCACAGTGGGAGGTTGGTAATTAAAGCCAACCTTGAAGCCAGTGGGACACCTGTCCACAAACTGGATGCTGCACTTGGTCTTGATGGTGGCAATGGCAGCATTGACATCTTTGGGAACCACATCACCATGGTACAACAGGCAGCAAGCCATGTATTTTCTGTGGTGTGAGTCACATTTCACCATCTGATTAGCTGGTCAAAGTAGGCATGGGTGATCTCTGCTCCAGTGAGGTGTTCATGGTAAGCTTTCTCAGCAGAGATGACAGGGGCATATGTGGCCAGAGGGAAGTGGATGCGGGGAGGGCATTAAGTTGGTTTGGAATTCTGTCAGATCTACATTCAGGGCACCATCAAATCTGAGGGAAGCTGTGATGGAGGACACAATCTGGCTAATCAGGCAGTTAGGTTGGTGTAGGTTGGATGCTCGGAATGAGGTTCCTGTGACAGATGTCATAGATGGCCTCATTGTCTACCATGAAGGCACAATCTGAGTGCTCCAGGGTGAAGTGGGTGGTGAGGATGGAGTTGTAGGGCTCCACTACAGCTGTGGCCACCTGGGGGGCAGGGTAGATGGAGAACTCCAGCTTGGACTTCTTGCCATAATCAACTGAGAGGCGCTCCATCAGCAGGGATGTGAAGCCAGACCCGGTGCCCCCACCGAAGCTGTGGAAAACCAAGAAGCCCTGGAGACCTGTGCACTGGTCAGCTAGCTTGCGGATTCTGTCCAGAACAAGGTCGATGATCTCCTTGCCGATGGTGCCCACGGGCCTTGCCCGTGATCATCTGCTCAGGGTGGAAGAGCTGGCGGTAGGTGCCAGTGCGGACTTCATCAATGACGGTGGGTTCCAGGCCTACGAGCACTGTCCTGGGCAAATGCTTGCCCACACCTGTCTCACTGAAGAAGGTCCCCTCCCCCAAAGGTCTTGTCACTGGGCCATCTGGCCATCGGGCTGGATTCTGTGCTCCAGACAGTAGAGCTCCCAGCAGGCATTGCTGATCTGGACACCGGCCTGGCTGATGTGGATGGAGATGCACTCATGCATGTTGGGGCTGGAAGGGTGTCGCGGGGTGAGAGAAGAAGGAAAGACGGAGACGGGAGCCTCCTGCTGACAGACTACCAAGGAGTCTGGAGGAGAAATCGATCTATCTTTTTGTTTGTGTGTGTGTGTGTTTTTTTTTGGGGGGGGGGGGGCATCACTGCTCTCCGGTGGTGGGAGTAGGAGGCCCAGCCCCACTACTGGAATTGAACCTCCATCCCAGTGGGCCGCAGTCCCGCGCACAACCACTACACCACTGGGGCTCAGCCCTATCTTTTTTTTTTTAATACCTTCACCCTCCTCTCAAGGTATGTTTGTGAGCACATAGGCTAATTCTTTACAAGTGGATATGAAAAATTTGCATTGTATGCTTACAGAAAATACCTTGCAAGGAGGGAATCAGAAAAATTATAAGGCACATATTATTTCCCTTAAAAGACAGTACTCTGGGCACTGCTCTTCCTGACCTGCTACTCGTTTCTCACAGTTCTGGGGCTTCTCTTGTGCACCAAGTGCAATGCCCTTGCTACAGCTGCCTTAGACTGAGAACAGACCCTTTGCCGGTCTCCTGTCTCATCGTGCTGCTGGGGTGAAAGGGTGCAGTCTACCCTCTCACTCTCACCACAGAGAACAGCTTTGGGGCCAAGGGCTCGCTGGAGCATCAATGGCACCGGACAGAGGAATTTGGTCGTCTGTGTCACACTATCAAATATGACCTTCTTTTTTTATCCACTTAGACTCTATTTTGTCTGACACTATTTTTCTGTCACAATTTCCTTTTTCCTAAGCACATTACCTCTTGTGGTTTCATTCACTAGACTGGGGGGTTTTCATAGAAACACTGCAGAATGTCTTCTATGTCTGCATTCTGGAGTTATATTAATGCTCTCCTGTTTCCAAATTCATTGGCCCTGGGGGTCCTGGCCCTTGCCTCCGAGCTTTGGTGATAGAGAATAGGTTCTCCCTGCATTTGGGCCTGGGCCTTCCCCAGCCACGCCCCCTAGAGTACACACAGATCCTTGCAAGGCTCACAGCTGACTTGAGCCATCTTGACAGCTGGAAAGGCTGGATCTTCTGTTCAAGAAAGGGTTCTGAGTGACAGAATCAGTGGTCAAGATAGTCTGCTATTTAATCTCACAGTGACTAGTTTTACAGGACACAGGATATAGGATGTTAAGCACTCAACCACTAATCAGAAGAGTGGCGGCTTGAATCCACCCAGATGCAGCTGGAAGAAAGGTCTGGCCATCAGTTTCTGAAAAGCTCTAGCCTCTGGCACACACAGGGTCATCATGCATTCAATCAACTTCACGTTGATTGAGTAATCATATAAGGTGCCCTAGTGTGTTTGCTTCCTCAGCACTCTGAGCAGAAGAAGGTCTATGTAATATTCTCACTCATCATCTGAATCATTCCAACATAGCTGCCTAGAGGTATTTCACATTTAATTGGAGGCTTCTGAAAAACGAATACATGGAGACGCCTCCAGGATCACTGCAGAGGAGTCAGAGGGGAGACCAGTGGGAGCACTCCTCCTTAGACACACCTGGTGGTGGTGTGCTTATGCCATAGGAAGGGAAGAAACTCAGAAAGGAGCTCCCACACAGCCACAGGCCATTACAGACCACTCCATTGATGTGATGAGCAGGAGAGCACTGGCTTTTATCATCGAATCATATTTCCCATTAATGGACTTACTTATTGATCCATTCACACACTTGCCTATTTATTCAAAAGTCACTACTGAATTCATACTACCACTGGGGAGGTTTGGCGTGAGAATATTGAACATCACAGGTGAGTTGACTTCACAGAGCTCCTGTTGGAGTGGAAGGTGATGAACATTCTTGAAAATACATAAGCAATTGTGGGAAAAACCATGAAATAACTTGGATGATATGGTGTGGCACTAATCATCAAGCTAGGGAACCCCGAAGTAATAATTTTGCGAAACCTTCTGATATCTTTTTTTTTTAATTTTCTAAACCTTCTGATATCTTGCCATCACTCTTATGCCAGCTTGTTTATCATTCCGTGGTAGTTGGCTAGTTGCTGGAAGCTATGGTACCAGTGATTCAAATACAGGTAGGGTCACCTAAGGTAAACAGGCTTAAGTCTAGCGTCTAGTCTGAAAACAGACTATGAAGAAGGAATAGACCATTCACCTCTGAAAGATTAGCCACTCAAAACCTTATGAGTAGCAGTACAACATTGTTAGATGTAATGTTGAAAAATGAGTCCCTTGGATCAAAAGGCACTAAAATACTGAGGAAGAACCACCTTCATTCAGGAAAGTCAAGTAGAATGATGTGCACAGAGTAAAGGTTTCCGGATCTTCATCTTCTGTGGATGCATTACTCAAAATGAGAAGAAACAGATGCAAAGATCTATTAGCAATCAAACTGTGGAATACACAAAGGATGAGTTGTATATTTGGAAAGTATCAACAATTAAGTGGAACACATAAAATCAATATCGTAGGCATAAGCGAGCTGAGATGCGTTCCTCCATGCCTTTTGATTCAAACAATCCTATAGTTTACTAGGTCAGAAATGACAAGTTCAAGAAGAATGATGCTGAATATGCACACAGGAAATCCAATTAATACACCTAACTTTTAAATTTACATATCAACCACTTAAGCCAGTGATGAAAAATATGGGTAATTTCACCAAATTCTTTGATCTGAGATTGATTAAACATATGATTAAGATTCAATGATAATGACAGGTGATTAGAATGCAAAAGTTGGAAACAAGAGGTAGGGACACATTGCTCTTGTGTCAATTGTGATTCATAGTGACCTTTTAGGGCAAGTTAGAACTACCCTGTGGTTTTCTCTCTTTTTTGGGGGGTGTTTCTTTACAGGAGTGGAGAATCCCATCTCTCTTCCAAGAGAGGGAAGAACAGTCGTTGAAAAATATGACCTTGTGGATAGAAAAGAAACTGGAGATCACACGATAGTTTCATAAGACCAACAACTTCTTCTGTTCAGATGCTTTTTTTCAACATAAACTATAACTACACACATATACTGTATCTAGTAATACATAGAAATCAAATTGACTACATCTGTGGGAAAAGACAATAGAGAAGTCCAAATCAACAGCCAAAACAAGGCCAGGGGCTGACAGCGCAAAAGACCATCACATGCTCTGATGCAAGTTCAGGTGGAAGCTGTAAAAAAGGAAAGTCTTTGAGAGTCAAGACAGGACCCTGAGTTTATCTCAACTGAATTTTGAGAACATCTCAAGAATATATCTCATGCAAAGAACACAAAGGGAAGAACATCTGTTGAGTTCGGAGATGATAGAGGGCAGTGATGCCCACAAAACAACAAAAACCAAAAACAAAGAATGTAATACATAAAGAAAGCAGAAGTGCCTAAAAAAGAAGGAAAGAAAGAAAGGATCAAAGTTGATGTCAGAAGAAAAGAACAGCCCGGATCAGGAAAGAACAGTCAGCAGTGGAGCGCATGAGCTATCCCTGCTTGAGGCAACAGGGGCTGAGAACAGAGACCTTGAGACTGAGGAAGATCAGCCAGCGGCTTCTTCACTCACAAAGGCAGCAACCAAAGGACCATGTGACCAAGAGGCTGAGAACCAAACAGGTCTGGCTGCTGACTAAGAAGAGGTGCTGCTGTAGACCGAAGGCTACATATCAACCACTTAAGCGATCCTGGCTTGTGGTAACACACTCACTTCTCTATCAAATCCCTCAAACTGCACTGTCTGTGAGTTCTGACTGGCTACTGCAATGTATTCTCAAACCCTCAGAAAAGTAGAGTGTAGCAGGGAGTCCCACTGAATGACAGAGGCTGGAAGGATGTCTGTGGTCTGCCTTTCGGCAATCTGCTTTGGGCTGGTGAGGAGTTCGAGTTTGTTTGTTTGTTTTTTTGTGTCTATTCAGCCAAAAGGGGCCAGAAGCAGTTGCTATATTATTTACTTACATACATAAGTAAAATTTTGTTGAAGACAATTCTAAAATGGTTGTTACTGTACTTTGACAAGGAGCTACATGACATTCAAGTCAGATTCAGAGCTTGTGAAACAAGGGATATCATTGCTGATGTCAGATGGACCTTGGCTAAAAGCAGAGAGTACCAGAAAGAGGCTTACTTATATTTTATTGGATGTGGAAAGGTTTGACTACATGGATCAGAACAAACTTTGGATTACATGGAGAGGATTGGGAATTCCAGAATACTTCATTGTGCTTATTCAGAACTTGGACATGCAGTTTTATGAACAGAACAAGAAGATAATGCATGGTTTGAAATCAGGAAATGTGTATTAGGGTTATGTCTTTTTACTAGACTCATTCAATCTGTATGCTAAGCAAATAATCAGAGAAGCTGAATTATATGCAGAAAAATATGGTAAGACTAAAAGAAGGCTTATTAACAACCTGTGATAGGCAGATGACACAACCTTGCTTATTAAAAATAAGGAAGACTTGAAGCACTTGCTATTGAATATCAAGAACTTCAGCCTTCAGCATGGATTGCAAATAAATGTAGAGAAAAACCCGAAATCCTTACACGTGGCCCAATAGACCTTACAATAAACAGGGACAAAGTGGAAATTGTCCAGGATTTTTTTAACTTGGATTCACAATTAATGCTCAGGGAAGCTGCTGTCAAGCAATCAAATGACTCATTATATTAGGCAAATCTGCTTCACAAGGCCTCTTTAGAGTGCGAAAGATCAAGGATGTCACTTTGAAGATTAAGATGCATGTGACCCAAATTATTTCCAAAGACCTCTTATGCATGTGAAAGCTTGACAATGAAAAAGAAGATCACAGAGAAATTGATGCATTTGAATTTTGGTGCTGGTGAAGAATATTGATATTACCTTGGACTGCCAGAAGAACAAACAATTCTGTCTTGAAAAAAAGTACAACCAGAAGGCACCTAGAAGCTAGGATGGAGAGACCTCCTTTCAAATAACGTGGACATGTTATGAAGAGGGACCTGTCCCTGTCCATTTTGGGGAAAATGGACCTGCAGTGAAAAAGAGGAAGGTCTTCAACAAGAGGGTTGGACATAATGACTCCAACCAACAACAGGCTCCAACGTAACAATTTTGCGGACGGCTTTGGCTGCGCCGTGTTCACTATGTTTGTACACAGGGCGGCTATGAGTTGGAACTGACTCACCAACAGCAGCAAACTCTTTAGCACTCTATCTTGAACTCAACATCAAGTAGTTAATTATCAGGGAACAACAATGTGAACGTCCAAGGTAACTGTTTTTTCAATGAAAATAAACAGCCATCTCATGACCCTCTTTGCATTTTGAATTCCTTCAAGGTATGTCACACTTCAAAATCTTACCACAGCCTGTGATTTTCTTTTTGATATACACTTACATTATTCTCGAAGACCTTGACAAAGGAGCTTGCTTTTGACATAGACTAAACCCAAACTCATTGCCATCAAATCAATTCCAAGCTGTTGACTTAGAGGAAGACTGAGCTGTCCCATAGCATTTTCAAGGCTGAAGTCTTTACGGCATCAGACTGCTGAACCTTTCTGTGGCACAGCACCTGGTGAGAGATAGCCATCAACCATTTGATTTTTGGTGGTGGTGGGGGGGCATCACTGCCTCTGGTGGTCGTGGGTGCTACCCAGTGCTGCTCCTGAGAGCTGCTGCTGGATTTGAACTGCCATGCCCGCGGGCTGCAGTCCCGCACTCAACCACTTACACCACCGGGGCTCAACCCCAACCATTTGATTTAATCATTACTTTAATCATGGCATCATCGGGGCGCCTGATTTGATATTAAACCCACCAAACTCTGTCCATTGCCATCAAGTTGATTCCAACTCAAAGGAATCCCACTCTTCCGACAGAGTAGAACTGCTCCATCAGTTGTAATCTTTACAGGTACAGACTACCTTATCTTTGTCAGTGGAGCAACAAGTGAGTTGAACCACCAACCTTTTGGTTAGTGACTAGGTGTTTCACTGCCCAACCACAAGGGATATTATTTTGACATAACACTGTTGAAATTCATGATGCTAATTCTCTGAAATAATTTGACTAGGGGAGAGGAGAAACAAATAAACCAACATCTAAACTGTAGGTGATCAGACAATGTCCTGATATCACCATGGCAAAAGTACATCTTGTTCCACTGTCCCTTGTTCTTCTACTCTTGGTTCTGGCCTAGCTTTCCAGAACTCCCAGTTCTGGTTTGTGTGTTTCTACCAATCTCCTCCAATCTTTGATTTTCCTTTTCAGTTCAAATGTTGCCTGGTTTCTGCGAGTCAAACCTCTAACAATGCTATTTTTATGGATGGTTGATATTTTTCTTTGTCTTAAACTATAAATGATATTTCATTGTGTACTTGGATGCTGTCCTCGGTTCTTGTCTTTACTGCAAAATAATTAAAAAAAATAATGAGATTTGTATGAACAACATTCAATAAACCTCCCTACCAAAAGTCCATGCCCAAGCAATAAAATATAAGTAGTGTTTAGAAGAGTTAGTCTGGTCTGAAGGAAGCTGAGTGGCTCCTTTCAAGTGGAAGAAAGACAGGAGACATTTTCTGTATTAATGAGCAGCTCTCCTTTAATTCTGTCGGAAAGGATGCCATTGGCAAGGGACGCTGTGTTATATTGGGTTGCAACATCTGTCACTGGCTTACATCGCTGTTAATCTTTCATTTCATATTCAGACTTATCAGTATTCATTAAAAACTCTCCATTTGTGCAAGTCCTTCTGAGATAAAGTCCTATAACTTGGCATCTTAGATTTTTTTTTTCTTAAACAACAACAGCAAGATAGGGGCGGTGGGGGGCGCGTTCATTTTTAAACACATTTTTCACTGGCAGCAAGCAGCATCTGGCAGCAGGAGGGACATGTCAGACATGCTCATGACCCAACAGTTTTTCTCCAGGGGGACTTTCATGTTGGGAGGAGAGGGAGAAACCATTAAAATTTAAATTCACCAATTTCCATTTTGATTCCTCACCTATGAGAAAATGTTGAAGTTGGTGCAAATGGCATTCCATGAGTACCACTCCCCAACCTTTGCATATTTTGTGCAAAGTGAGGGAGCCTGGACCCTGAGCCTGCAAGTCTGCTTCGTTCAGGCAGGCTGGCCCAAATGCTGCTGAATCAGGCAGCTCTCTCACTGCCTCCCCTACTTGGGAGTTCAGGCACATGTGCAGTGTCCAAAGGTCTAAACACAGAGATAGGATGTCCTGCCTCAGCCATAAATCTAATGACTTTCTGTATCTTTAAGAGAGAACGAATCCACAGATATTTCTTCCATCAGACCCACGATGTAGCTCTGATGCATATTAAAAATACAAGAAGCATATAGCGTTGTCCATTGCTTCTTATTATACATGAATAAGGCATTTTTATGTTTAGTGCTCTCTATATAACAACTGCTTTATTTCTCCATGCACATAACGTTTCAGTGATTCAGAGAGGACTCGGTATACATTGGAATTACTGAAGTAAGCCAGTGGCACAGTGATGAAACACTTAGTTGCTAACCAAAGGTGACTGGTTTGAACCTATGAGCTGCTTCACTGAAGAAACATGTGGCCATTCATCTTCTGTAAAGATTACAGCCTTGGAACCCCAAGGGACAGTTCTACTTTGTGCTATAGGATCTCTATGACTTGGAACAGACATGATGACAAAGAATTTGGTGTTTCCATGTGGACTTTTTCATGTTGACAATGGTATTGGAATAAATCTACTAGGTTTGGTATAAATAGAGTGCACAGCCCAAGCAAGCAAACCAACAGCTAGCTGAAAATGAAATATATTGAATTCAAATTAAAGCTATTTTCATTTAGATGAAATGACATGACCAGGCCTCCTGCCTCCGAGGAATGGGAATATAAAGAATCCATGTCTGAAAGTCCTTAGCCCCAGCAGAAATTCAGTCTTATAGACGAAGACAACATTGTGGCATGATGCTCAGAGTGGGAGCATGTAGCTGGAGACTGGCGTGCTCTTTTCCTCATCACTCGCTCCTTCTTGTCTTTGAAGACATCCTGACTGTGGGCATCTGTCCAGGAATCAGAATCAGCTTTGGGCTTGTCTGAGGGACTTTAAACATGTTTCTGCTCTTTATGTCCTGTGGGATCCCTTCTGACTCATAGTAATCCCTCAATGCCGTATACAACAGAATGAAACACTCACTGTCTAGTCCTGGGCCACTCTCACCATCATTGCTATGCGTGAGCCCATTGTTGCATGAAACCATCTTGTGTCAATTCATCTTTCTGAGGCTCTTCTGCTTCACGCACCCTCTACTTTACTGAGAATGGCACCCTTCTCTAAGGACTGGCTCCCAGCAAAGTACCCAAGGCATTCTTACGTGTAAGAAGCGTTCTTGTGTTTCTTCTAAGACAGACTTGTTTGTTTTTCTGGCAGTCCATGGCTAATTCCACCCATATGTCACTCTCTTTTGGTTAAAATCACGTAGGTAGGTCTTTCATCAGCCTGGATTGTAAAGACTGGTCCTCAGCTAGGTTTAATTCTATCACAAAGTTCACTATGGCCAAACGGCAAGAAGAAAATACAGAATGAAAATATAGGGGGCAAAGAAAAGACAGCATTTTCACTCATTCTTTCTCAGATCTTTCCCTTTCCATGGTTTCAACGATTCCCAAGTGTTTTTGTTCATTTAATTATCCCCTGACTGTGACTGAGCCTGTAGGGTGTATAATGGAATCTAATCCACTCATCTGGACTCTCAGCCCTCTGGAAACATAAATACACTGTTCAAGTGGACCAGGTGAAACAGTGCAGAGGTATCAAATCTGAAGCAAATTACTGACCTTGAAGCCATGTGAAAAGGGTGAGAGAGCAAGGACACACAGAATATGCCACACCACCTCTTGAACACTTTTTCTTTCTCACTAGCTTTAAGCTTTTCATTGAAAATAACTTCAAGTGTAAAGAATGGTAGACATAAGTAATATAGACTTTTCATCATGATTCCCCAAACATGTACATCTTAATCTTAACACAATGAAGAAAATGAAGAAATTAGCATTGATTCAATACTATGATCTAATTTCCAGATCGCATGCATTCAACATTTCCCTGTTGTCCTATTAATGATATTTTTCTATGCCAAGACTCTTTCAAGGATTTTATATTGCATCCAATTGCCCTGTCTCTTATGTTTCACTTAATCTGGAATGATTCCTCTCTTTTGCTTTGACAGTCAAGCCTTGATACTTTATAGAGTGTCCCTTTATTTGGGCTTATCTGAAAGTTCTTCCCAATGAGATTCAGGTGGTACCTACATCTTTAGTGCACAGATCCGGACGTTGATAGAGTTCAATACTGGTGGCATGCACTTTTGATTACATGGTTGAGGTTGTATCTGTCAGTCTCTTCGACGGTGGAGTCATTACTTTACCCTTGTAATTAATGAGTATCTTATATGGAGATATTCTGAGATGATATAGATATGCTGTGCCGTATCCCAGATTCACCTACAGCTTTAGCTTCCTTAATAATTTCTACCTGTGGTGATCAAGACCTGGTGTTTCCAAATGGTGATTTCCTAATTCCAACATTTCTTCTACATTTATTAATTGAACTCTACAGCAAGTACTCTACTTTGTTCCCTATTCACTTATTCATTTTTTATTTTCTAAGCGTGGGCTCAAGGATTCTTATTTTACTCTATAAGCTCTTGTTCATTGTTATCATTATTTATATTCTTGCTCAAGACATTTCAGACTTGGCTATTGAGAGTGGCTTCAAATGGGTCTTTTTTTATGTGTCACACAATTTCTTGAGCATTCTGCCACTTTGTGATATCACACGCTATTTTGTGCTCTACCCTAGTTATAGAATGATGCATTCTTTAAAAACCCCCATGCATTTTCTTGAATAATGGTATGTGGAAATCAAGATCTGGGAGCTGGATGTCCTTCTCATTGCTATTGGGACACCATTAATTCTAGGTCACCTTAGAAAACAGAGCTACTGACCCTACTTCTATTTCTCTGTGTGATTATTAGCAACCATAAATTTATGCTATCCCTATTTCCAACCCAAACCCAGAGACTCATCCTAATCTTCCCTTTTCTGGCTTGTGATTTTTTTCCCCTTTGACAGTGAGAACCCTGTCATTATCTATATTTATACTAGACTCATTATCTATGATATATATTTACTTGTGCAATCCTAGAATACAATTTAAATAGTTTAACTTTTTTCTTCTTTGAACAAGTGTGTGGACTTAATTATAAAAGTGAGAATTATGAACTTAATGCCATTTACAGAATTTCACCTTTTACTCTTATAATGTTACCCTTAGGAACTTCCTGCAATAAAGCACAGTGCTACATATTTAGTCTTATGAAAACATACCAAAGCTGTCTTATCTGTTACCACAAATTCTTCATATGCTAGAAACTCCTTTCAAATAATGTTTATGGGGGAGGGATGGAAGTAAAATCAAAGTGTATTGTGTCTTCCTTCTCTGATTTTACATAGATACCTAAAGAAGTCCCCAACAGGACGCTGACTTAATTCATGTATTGTCATTCGTTATAATCATCTGGTCTCATCATACAATGTAGCTTTTCTATGAAAAGACTAGAGAGAGGAGCATTTGACCATTTCCAGAAGTTCCTGTGGAGTGCCATCAGCCTACTTCCAACTGTATGTACAACAGAATGAAACCCCGCTTGTGTGGACGTTGGAGTCCCGGGTTTCAGTCACCGCATCGATCTATCATGCCAAGAGTGTTATTTTTCACCGCCTGTCTACATCACCAAGCACGAGGTCCTCCTCCTGCTAACATGCCCAAAGTGAATGAAGCAAGCGAGGCCTCCACATCGTACTTTCTCGGGAGTAATTTGGCTGTATTACTTTCGAGGTACATGTATTTGTTTATCCTTTTGGCAGTTCATGGAACTTTCAAGATTGTTCACCAGCACCATAATTAAAGTGCACAGATTCTTCTTCAGTCTACCTCATTCAATATCTGTTTTCACATGCCTAAGAGACAAGTGAAAATTGCATGATTTGGGTCAGGTACATCTTAGTCCTCAAAAATAACACGGTTTTCAAAAGAGGTCTATGCAGAAGATTTACCCAACGCCCTGTACCATTTGAGCTCCTGGCTGCTGCTTCCATGAGACTGATCGGGGAGCCAAGCAACACAAAATCCTTGACAATATCCATCTTCTCTCCGTTTATCCATGTGACCATGTGGTCAAGGTATAGACATTTATAAGAAGTTAGAACAATGAAATATGCAAAGGATTCTTGGGTAGCTGGAAATGTGGTGAGATTTCCCTAGGCAAGTATGCTACTCTCAGATTAAAGGAAAGTTAATATTGGACACAAGAAGTTAATATTGGACACATGCTACTTTCTTTTTTGTTTGTTTGTTTACTTTCTTAAATTTCTCTGTACTCCGGGCTGAGCCCTGGTGATGTAGTGGTTGAGTGTGGGACTGCAACCCACTGGCTTGGCAGTTCAAATCCAGCAGCAGCTCTCCAGGAGCAAGGCTGGGTAGCTCCCATGATCACCAGAGGGCAGTGATGCCAAAAAAAATAAAGCAAATGTTTGGCTGAGCCCTGGTGGCGTAGTGGTTGTACGCGGGACTGCAGCCCACTGGAATAGAGGTTCGATTCCAGCTCCACGGAGCAAAGGCTGGGCCTCCTACTCCCATCACCTGAGGGCAGTGATGCCCCCCCCCCTCCAAAAAAAATTTCTCTGTACTCCAATACTCTAATTTTTTAATCTGGGCCCTTTAGGATAGATTATCAAATACACTGATACCAAGTTTATCATCATTGAATTAGAGTAAGGAGGACCATATTTTCAGACCATGAGAAGCAGCTGACCAGGATGCACCCAGTTTGTAGAGCACAAAAACAAGAAAAAAAATATTTAGAACCAAATAGTACCCGTACACTAAAATGTTTATTAAAATAAAGCAAAATACGGTAATATTGTTGCGTGTAAACTCAACAGTGATGTTAAGAACCATCATCACTTTCACTGATAAGTGAGGGGAGGTGTCTGCAGATCATGCCCTGACTGACCTTGAGACTCCAGGAGGCGGGACTTTCCCTAAGCACACAGCAATCCACAGCATGCAAACAGCAGTGGACAGTAAGTGGGTGCATGGGATCATAAGCACATGTTGTGGGGTACTGCACCTTCAGACTGTAGGACGCACTCTTGTTTTCCCCAACTTTTGGGGGGCAGAAGCGCGTCTTATGCTCGGACAAATATAGTACCGAAGTACTGTTAATGTAGTGAGGCTCTGCAGAAAATTGATTTCTACCCTTGGCTTCGACTTTATTTAAGTATTCTGTTGTTGCTAGTTGCTGTGGGTTGGCTGCAACTCATAATGACTTTATTTACAACAGAAGGAAATACTGTCCACTGGGCACCATCTTCATAATTCGATGTGTGGGGTTCCAGCACTGTGCCTACTGTGAGAATCCTTCTCGTGAGGGTTCCCCTCAGTTACTGAGCAGGTGTTCTCTTCCAGCAGTTGTTTTCTTCGTGGTGTAGCCAAGGTCAAGGAGTTGAAGTCTGCCTATCTTGGCTTCTAAGGAAAATTCTAGTTGTCTTTTTCCTAAGACAACTGGTATCTTCTGCTATTCGACATTTTTCTTCTGTCATCCCTGTCCAATTTCCACATGTACATAAAGCAAGCAGAAAAACCATGGCTTGGGTCAGGTACTGTGATCACTTGAATCATTGAAGTGATTGCTGGGTAAGTGCTTGACTGCTAACCACAAGGACAGCAGTTCAAACCTACCAGTCTCTCTAAGGGGGAAAGGTGTGACTTTCTGCTGCTGTAAAGATTTTCAGCTTCAGACACTCTATCTAGGATCACTGAATTGGAATCATCTCCAGGGCAGTGAGGTTTGGGGTAAAAGATATTGCACAAGGTCTATAATAGTCATATATTTTTATGCAACGAAGCAAAAGCATATGTGAAGTAATAAAATATTAGCTAATGAAAATTTAATAGGCCTCAATATTAATGGTAGGCTTCCATCTTACTCTTTTAGTATTATACAGATTAAGCAGGCTAGGATTAATCAATGCATAATGTTTTAAATATATGACTTTATCCTCTTTCACTGGCATCAAGTCAATGCTGACTATGAATGACTTTAGGAACTGCCCCCCCCCCTTTCGTGGGTTTCTGAGACTGTAATTGTTTTACAGGAGTAAAAGCCCCGCCTTTCACCTGCAGAGCTGCATGCAGGTGGCTTTGAATTATTGACCATGTGGATGACAGCCCAACACAGAACCATGACATAACCAGGATTCCTTATAGATTTTCTTCAAATTCTCGATGAACATCTATAAAAATTGATCATATATTAAGCGTAAAGAAAGTCTTAATAAAACACTAAAATTTGGATGGTTACAGGGTATAGTGCTTGAGTATAATAAAACTGGAGATGAACAATTGGAACATAATTAAAAATAGCCTAACTGCTAAAAAGTAAAATAATAATAATGATACCTGCCGAAGAACAAATCTAAAACCCAGACTATTCAACAATAATAAAAATGGAAGTAGTATACAAAAATGGAATACAAAAAAAAGTATACAAAAAAAATGGAAGTAGTATAAAACGCAAATATGTACCCAGATAAAATTTCAGTCTTAAATTGTTTCATAATCAAGCATAAAAGTTGGAACAGTAACAAGAAAAAAGTGATAAAGGATCAAAATAAAGTTGGAAAAAGTAATCATTAGAAAGCAAAAAATAACATAAATAACGAATCAAGAAAACCAGACAGCTTAAAAAAAACAACCATACAGCTTTAAAAATATATCAACAAGAAAGATAAGCCTCTGGATATATGAATACAGTACTAGGAGTTAAAAGGAAACAAAACCAAAAACAGAAATGGGGAGAGTAATACTTATGCAACAGAGCCTGGTGGCATAGTCGGTTATGAGTTGGGCTGCTATCTACAAGGTCAGCAGTTCAAAACCACCATTTGCTCTTTGGGAGAAAGTTGAGTCTCCTATAAAGGTTTCCAGCCTCAGAAACCCACAGGGGCAGTTCTACTCTGTCCTACAGGGTCACTATGATTTGGAATTGACTCAATGGTGATTTTAAAAAAATTGTGCAAAAATTATTGGTAAATAATAATAAAAATTATATTCTGGGGAAATATTAAAATGGAAAAGATCATATAGAATATTGGAATATACCAATTACCACAAAATGAACTGACAATTTGTTAATGATTTAGCTCCAAAAGATTTTGCAAGAGAATTATCTCAAAAAAATTTTTTCTCAATAATTTTATTGAAGGCTCTTACAGTTCTTATTCAATACATCAATTGTATCAAGCATAATGTACACATGCTGCCATATTCATTTTCAAATATTTTCTACTTGAGCCCTTGGTATAAACTCCTCTTTCTACCTCCCCCCCTTTTTTACTCATTCCATTGGGGGTCCACCCGACTCCCATCATGATCAGCACACATGTCAATTGTATGCAGATCACATTTGCACACCTGTTGCCATCAGCACCCCTGAAACATCCTCCCTCCACTTAGGCCCCTAGTACCAGCTCCCCTTATCTCCCCTTCCTCCCACCCCGTCTCCCATGAGCCCTTAGTAACTTACACATTGTTATTACTTTTTCATTTTGTACTCAGTCCGGTTTGTCCCTTAACTTCCCCGCAGTCTGTACTCCAGAGAGATCATAGGTAGATCCCTGCAATTGGTTATCCCCTTTCACTCCACCCTCCCTTCACCCTCCCCCTATCACCACACCCACCACTGGTCCCGGAGGAATCATCTGTCCTGAATTCCCCATGTTTCCGACTCCAGTGTACATCCCCTGGTCTAGCCAGATTTGCAAGGTAGAACTGGGATCATGACAGTGGGTGGGAGAAAGCATTTGAGAACTTGAGGAAAGTTGCCTGCCTTGTGCTGCCTGATCGGCTCCTCTCCTCCCTGCAACCCCTCTGTGAGGGGGTCCTGCTTCACCTATTGATGGGATTTCTCTCAAATTGTATAGGACCTGTGGTTCCTATGTTGCTGCTACTGTTGTCGACTTCTATGTTGTTAAACTGGGCCAGAGCATAGGAAAATATAGAAATAACTTGGGAGGCAAGTTCTAAGACAGCCCCCAATGATCCTGGTACTCATAGCCTTGAGTACTTTGAATCTTACCATTAGAACATAACAACATCAGAATGTAACAATTTTGCAAGATGTCATTTACATGACTGCATCACAGAGTGTGACTTTCAGGCCAGTAGTGGACTGGAGCTTTTTTGTGACTGGAGTGAAATAAGCTGCTCATGGGAGAGGTCTACAAATAACAAAGTACTGAAGATGACCTTCAGGCAAAACTCTTAGAAATGTAGGGCCTCACTACAGCCCCGTCCCCCACCAAACTAGCAACACAGAGCCTCAGTGTGACCCAAATAGAACTCAACTCTGGCAACAGCCACATGGGTGATCTTGGAGGAAGGGCCTACCCTAATGAAACCTTCCTGGAGACCCCATTCTGGACCAGCACCTCTACTGAGGCTCAGTGAGAGATGCTGAAACCAAAGTCCCAGCTCAGCTTCTCTCAGATTCATGACCCACAGATCCTGAGGTTATAAACATGTGTTGTACTAAAAGCCAAAGTCAATCCCAGTGTCTTTGAGTCTGTTTTCTCTCATAATCCACCACATAGGAGAGAGTCGGGTTTCCAAGGCTCCTAACCTCATAGGGCTTCCAAGGTTGTAACCTTTCGGGAAGTACACTGCCATATCTTTCTTCCATGGAGTGTCCAGTGGGTTCAAACAGTGACAGTTTTGCTAGAAAGGATGCATTTTAGCTACTGTACCACTAAGGCTTTCTGTGTTCTATACTAATTGATACTAATCTGTTATGTACTAGTAAGAATGATGAGTGATAAATAATGATGAAGACTGAAGAATTTCTGCCTTTGAATTATGGTAATGGTGAAGAATAGTGAATATTCCATGGACCACCAGAACAATAAACAAATATCCCTTGTAAGAAGTACAACCAGAATGGTCCTGGGAAGAGAGAATACTGAGAGTTCATCATCTCATGTATTTGGGACATGTTATCCAGAAAGGCCAGTTCCTGGAAAAGGTCATTGTACGTGGTAGGGTATCAGGGCAGTGAAAAAGTGGACATCTGTGAAGAGATGGATTGACATGGGCTGTAACAAAGGGTTCAGCCATAGCAGTAGTTGGTCAGGCTGGGGCAGGATCAAGCAGTGCTTTCTTGTGTTGGCTATAGGGACTCTATGAATTGAATTGGAACCTACTTGGGGGCATCTAACACTATCAGGAACCTGTCGGCGAGGATCTTTCTGGAATGCATTCCCCTTGTTAGAGGAGGATCATGATTAGTTGACTTCATCAGAATTAGTTTTGTTTCCAGGGTGAAGAACAAGGGAACCACCTGAGTTCTTGCATTTCAGTCACATTTTGATATTCATCTTAAGATTTAAACTGGAACTTTGATTATTGTGCTCAGAGTTCTTTTGAAATCCACGTTGAACAAACATGGTACTACTCATGTTCACTGCCATTGAGTCCATTCTAACTCATAGCGATCTTAGAACACAGGGTAGAACTGCCCCTGCAGGTGTCCAAGACTAACTTTTTACCCTCCTGGGGAATAGAAAGCCTGTTCTTTCTCTTGAGGAGTGACTGGCAGTTTCAAACTAGTAACCTGTGCTTAGCAGCCTAATGCATAACCACGATGCAATTCGTAGAACCCTTACAACCTTCGCTAATGCTAATAAGAATATTTAGCATACTTGGAATAGAAGGAAACTCCTTAGTATGGCAAAAGAATATAGAGCAGAAACCAAGAGCAACCATAATAAGAAATGATGATTCAATAAAACCAAGAATAAGGCAAGCAGACCCAATGTTTTTACTAGTATTCATAGCCAATGAACTAAGGAAGAAAAAGAAATAAAATGTACACAGCTTGGGGAAAACAAATAAAAAGCACTATTCTAATGACATTCTCATACAGAGAGAATACAAGAATCAGCTAAAAAAAAAAAAAAAGAATCAGCTGAATACTACATTAAAACCAAAAAGTCTAGTCAGTAAAAGAGAGAGGAAACTGTGTATACAAAAATATTTGCTTTTTTTAATGCAGCAAGTACCTGGGAGAAAACTCTAACAGGAAAAAAAATTATTTACAATAGCAACCAAACTATAAAATACCCAGAATATACTAAACAAAAAATTTGAAAATAACTTTTGAAGAAACTGGTAAGCACTTCTCTGATGGGTGGAAATGAAATAACTGAGTAAATAAATGATGAGACAATTAGATGTCAATGACTTCTTCCAACCGCTTTTTCTCACTGGGTAAGAAACAACAATGCAAAATAAAACTACTAGAGAGTTCTTTAGGAAACGAGCATGAAGTATTAGGAACATAGTATTGTTCCATAATAAGCAAATTTCTGAATTGTACAAAACCGTTCAAGAACTTTTGTAGTAGGAGGGCTAAGACAGGGCCTATGATATACCTGGCCACTTAGCATTTAATCAGTCCTTGGTCTCTCCTCAGACCTAATGACAGGACACTCCTTCTCACTGACACTCAGCTGAACACTGGCTGGGTAGGACAGCATGTGCAACAGAGAGAGCATTGACTAGGTTCAGCAGCTGGCATTTTTATCCCAAGCTAGGGAGTCATTCCCTGGTAGAGGCAGAAGTACCTTACGCTTCTGTCTCATGAACCCCATTGCCAATGAGGATCAGCAGACTCTGAACATCAGGGCACTGCCTTGAAGAGGCTGTGCAATTATGATGCAACGTTCCAGGAATATGCAAATTAGATGACTCCTCCTTAAGAGGGTCGTTGGGTTCCAAGAAGAGCCCTGGTGGTGCAGGGATTACCCATTGAGCTGCTACAAACACAAGGTTGGCGATTGGAAACCACAAGCCACACCAGGAGAGCAAGAGGGGACTTTCTGTTCCCATAGACAGGGGCAATTCTACCCTGTCCTTTAGGGTCCCTGTTAGTCAGCATCAACTGCATGGTAGTGACTTTGAATGTCTTTGTTTTGCTTTGTTTGGGGTTTTGTGGCAGTCACTGATCTGTGTCAATTTCAGCACTGGGAGTATAGGGGCAGAGTATGGCCTGTCAGTCTGGAGATGGTCAATGAGGCCTTTGTGCGGGCATGGCTTTCTCCTGAGAATTTTGGGAAGTCTCCCTGTATTTTCCAATTGGAGGTGAGAGACTTGACTCAGTTCCTTAGAGATGCGCAACTGGCAAGATGGCAGCATAGTCTCTGAGTTCTAGGAACTGAAGGAGCCAGAAGAAAAGTCACACAGGCTTACCCCGATGGACCCAGACCTCTGAAGCCAGAAAAGTCACAGAGACTCCTGCCAGCGCTGAGCTACTTCTACTGCCAATGGATACTGCTGATGGACCCTGAGCCCGGGAAACGAGAAGCCATAGGAAGACCCGTGCCAGCATTGGGAAGCTTCTACTGCTGCTGGATACACAATACTCTGCACCCACTTGCCTGTGAATGTCCTGGTGTCACTCCACATGCTTTATGAGTCAGAAGGAGACTCTATAGACTGGAATCAGACATATGGGCTAGTATTGGACTTAAGACCTGGGACTGGACTGGGTTGGAATGTTTTCTCAATGTTCCATTTCTCTTGTATATAAATCTTTCCCTTACATCCATATGTGTGTTTATGAATTTGTTTCTCTAGTCTACCTGGACTAGCACAGGCTTCAGGACCATAATATCTATATAATATTATTTATTCTGTTTTTATGACAAATGTTTTGTTCATATCAACAGGGGCTTCAGGACCATAATATCTATATCATATTATTTATTCTGTTTTTATGACAAATGTTTTGTTCATATCAACAGAATGTACCAGGACACTAAACTTCAGGATGTGTGAAGGTTCTGTGGAAAGCACACTCAGTAAGCTAGTGTTCTCAAATACTCATTGGAGAAGTCTTTCACTCGCTTTTGAGAGTAATCTATCAGTGCATCCTGCAGCACCTATTTGAACATATTCCAGAGTTCAACTATTGTCTGACGAGCTGCAGCCGCGCAATCTATGCAGAGTTCAACCACTTCTCACTACTTTCATTCAGACCCATGCTGCCCTTGTCTCTTGCATAGCTGATTTCCTTGCTTCCGCCCTTGTCATCCTATTAAAGTCAGATTGTAGCATGTTCCTCCATTGCTTTGCATTTTCATTTTGCTTAAGGCAAAAACCAAAACCTCTACCATGATCCTCAAGTAGAGTAACCATATATTTTTCTTCAAACATGAAGAGTTTGGAGGCAGCATTATAAATGACCTTAGGTCGATAGACAAATTGGATTATTGGAGGCAAATGAGCTGTGTTGCTGCCTTACATATAAAGCTTTATACATTCTGTCTACCCACCCACTACCTGTCCTTGCCCACCAATATCACCTTCACTCTCTATGCTGCTTTCACCCAGGACTCCTTGCTCTTTGAATAAGCCAACCACACTGCATCTCAGGGTGTCTGCCTATCTTCTTCCTCCTAATTGGAATGCTTTTACCCTAGTTAACTCTGTGTCTCATTCCCCTCTTTCTCATCTTCTTCACGAGGCCTTTCTTGACCATCTCATAAAGTACAGAAATCCCCTTTCCTCTCCTCACCCCCAGTGTTTCTTATTCTGTGCACCCTTCTAATCCCTTCAGGCTTATTTACCACCATCTCTCATGTTAGATATTTAACCTTTCTTGCTTCTGGTCTTTTATCACACAAGTAAGGAAGGGATCTTTTTCTTCTTTGTGAGTCTATCTCCAGTCTTAAAAGAAGTCTAGTCAGTAATAAACACTAAACAATGATCTGCTGAAGGAATGGTTAAGTGGTTAAGGGAAAGTGACATGAAATTTATGGCACTCTGTAGAAAAGCAAAAGATGCTTATGTCTAATTCTGTCATGTGAAATAGGTATGATTTATCAGGGGGAAAGCATGGCCTTATTATGCTTGCAGCATAAAACCATGAGCACATATGTCCACAAACAATGCCATTATCAAAAACAAAACCCAACCACAGTATTTTACTGAGAATAACTGACTGTTTTTCAGTGTTGGCATTTGCTTGCATTTTGTTCATTTATCTTACCCTCCTATTACTCTTGGAAGTGCTAATGGCTTTAGAAAAGAAACATGGGACAAGAACATCTCATTTTGACCCGTTTTCCCTGACTTGATTGTTCCTGGGGAAAGAAAGTCACTCAGATTGGGGTCGCAGCATGCCCCGGTGAGTTCTGCTGGCATGCAGCTTCAGAGATGATGCAGTGCATCACTACCAGCTCAAGGTACAAAGCTCTCCTCCTCTTTCCTCATCTAGGCACAGAAACTAGGATCCAGGCTGCTACTAAGTTGCGTGTGTCCATGTCTGATAACTGGCATTTTGTGTTTCTCTTTCTTCAAGTCACTGTGTTGCCCAAACCAGGGTGCTGCAGTCTCTTGATACACTGTTGTTATTAGTTGCCCGCAAATTGATTCCAGTTTTATTGTGACCTGCAGGAGGCAGGAATCTGTTTTTCTATCCATCAGTACCCGAGAAGTCCTGAACACCACCTTCTTCCTGATCCGAGAGTTGGGTCTATGTTTATGTTACTGCCATGTGGCTTATCTAATGTTGACAGCTGGCTTGGAATGAAAGAGTCACTGCCCGTGAATGTCTCATAGCTTAAGAAAGGAGACCCATCGTGCTATTTCAGCCAACAGCACTCCCAACGCAAAACGCCTCTGCTTGCTGGGATTGAGTCTGCCTGCTTTATCATGTTCTCTCCCCTACACTGTGACAGTCTCCTAATCTGGTGTCCATTTGAGGCTTATGAGTGTAGGGGTGACCTCTAGCCTTTCAATCTGGAGATAGCCAAGGAGACCTCTGTGAAGGCCTGGCCTTCTGGGAAATCTGGCGGTATTTCCCCTTTGGAAGTGGAAGACTCACAAGTCAGTCCCTTGGAGGTGCTCTCCTGACAAAGCAGGTGGTAGCGTGCCGACAGACTCTGAGGCTTGGAAACTTCAGGAGCCACAGGGAGACCCCTGCCAGAGCTGAGATGCTTCTATCACTACCGGATACACAAGATTCTGCACCCACTGGCCTGGGGTGATCTTGGTGTCATTGCATATGCTCTGTGAGTCTGAAGAGAACTTATAGATTGATATAGGACATATGGCTAATATTAGACTTATGACCTTGGACTGGGCCAGGATGCTTTCTCAATGTGCAATTGTTCTTGTATATAAGCCTCTTTCTTATACACATATGACTGTCTCCGTGAATTTGTTTCTCTAGTCTACCCGGACGTACACACACACACACACACACACACACACCAACTCATTTTCCTCACAACTGCAACTATTTCTTCTATGCCCCAGAAACCAGGGCCAGGTTACTTGTGGCTCTTTTCAAATTGTCCCGTGTGACTATGGTTCACAAGTTCCTACTGAACCATCTTCCAAGACAGGCCTGCAACAAACAAGGAAATTCTGACATCAGCACCCTTAAAACGCTCCTGATGGTAAGGATACAAATCTGAAATGGACAGCATAACTTGTCTTTGCCTTACATTCTGAGTTCTTATAATTTGCCACACAGTCTTTAACATCATTCATAGCTTTTTCATTTTTGATCAAAATCAATCTGATTTTTATTTCAGGTTTTCTAAAGAGAGGCTCAGCAGAATAAAAGGACAAGCAATTTAGAACGTGTGAAGGATGGCAATTTCTTGGCGAGGCAAAGGAGGATCACTCAGGCTGGCCTCTGCAGCTGAGAAACCTCAAAGTAAGATTCATCTCTTCTGAAGCTGGCTCTGTTCACTGGGTGCCTGTAATTTCTCATATGCCTTCAGTGTTTGAAAACATGAAAGACTCTAGGTATAATAAGCAGAAAAGGACCATTTGGGTAGAATATGGGTAGCTCTTAGAATGAACAGGGGGGACAGAGATCAGGCTGTCACATCACAGTCACAGGCTTCTTAGAGGGTCCCATGACTACTGCAGGACACTGATATTCCTTTTGACTTAGATGCCACTGAGTTCTGAATACTGCCAGTGATGCTACTAAGATGAACCTAATTGGCTCTGCTCCTGGTTCACTGTTCCAGATTCAACATCATGGGCAAGACTGGATCATGACTGAATTTAAATCACAACCATATCCTAGCTGTTTTCCATGAAAGTTTACATAAAGGTAGAACTTAAGAAAGGGATTAAAATGGGGTCTTCAAGAAATGCATGGGGTAGAACTTCCGGGAAGGTGGTGCCGATATAGAATCACCCATTTGGGGTTCTTTTTGTGTGATTACCAGATCTATGCATGAGGAGACCAATTTGCGGGATTCGGACATGAGACCTGGTCTTGAAGCACACATGGATGCTTTTGTCAGCTTTCCCAGGGAGAACGCAGCTGTGCTCACCATGTATGCATTCTTGATTCCCAGCACCTGCTCACACCTTACCTCCCTTGTCAGTGGGGGTAGTGACTCCCAGCCTCTTCCCCATCCCCACTGAGTTCAGTGTCTTGCCCATGTGGTAAAGTAGCCCAAGACACTCTGCTCCTCAAGGGTACAATTTCCAGCTTTTTATGGGCAGAACACCAACAACCTTAGCACTCAAACATGAGACCGCCTCAACACCTCAACAACCAACAAACTGAAAACAGTACCCCAAATGTTATAGATCTAGTGGACTAACAATAGTAAGAATAAACTACACACACACACACACCACCCTTTGAAAAGGGGAAGAATAGAAACTATCAAATACAATAGCACAAGATTACAGAGACTAATCACATTAAGATTTAATTACCCTGAAGAGTAATGGTCTAAACCCACCCAGTAAAAGACAAAAACTAGCAAGCCGGATTAGACAACAAAAATCCTTCAGTCTGCTGAGGACAGACTCATCTCAGACTCTAAAACCAAAACCGAGTCAAAGATCAGCAAAAAATTTACTAACCTAAAGACAATGAAAAGAAAGAAAGCATGAGTGGCAATATTAATTTCTGACCAAATAGACGTCATGGTACATAATAGAGAGAGCTAAAAAGAGGCATTACATAATGCTCAAGGGAGCAATAGATCAAGAACTCATAAACATAATAAAAATCCATGCCTCCCCAAAAAAGGTCCTCAAAATTCATCAACCAAATCCTCAAAGAGAAGAAAAGAGAAATCATCAGATCCACAATTATAGTAGGTGATTTCAATACTCTGCTCTCAAAGATACATAAATTAACTGGTAAGAAACGCAAAAAAGAAACTGAAGAACTGAAGAGCTGGGAGCTCTGGTAGTGTGGTAGTTCATGAGTTGGGATGGGGGCTGCTATCCACTGGGTTGGAAGTTCAACCCCTCTCAGGGTCACTATGAATAGAATTAACTCAATAGCAATGCATTTAGTTTGAGTGCACAACAAATGCTTGATTCTCTCATTGTATGCCAGGAATTATTTTATTAATGGACTTTCCTTGAGGGGACAGTGGGGATAACGTATAGACGCATAAAAGGGCTTATGCCCCCAGGTGGGGAGCAGCTGCTGGTCCTGATCTCCAGAGCCCAATGGGCCCCATTCTTACTCAGAGAGGGGAAAGGGAAGGAGACACTCATTATGAAAAAGAAGTAGTAAAAAAAAAAAAGAAGTAGCATGCCTAGATGTTTAGTGGATATGTCTCGTAGGTTGTGAAACCCTGTACTTCTGTTGAATTGCCTAAACAAGTTACTTGTCTGGGTCTCAAGTTTCTCACCTGTAAAATAGGAGAGAAGTCATGAGGCTATGCATTTGAAATCTCGAATATAGAATCTGACATGTACTAGATGCCCGATTGATGGATGCCATTGATAAACATGGTTGTGATTTACATCTGTATTACTTCAATCTACTTCTGTGGACAATAGAGTCACATACTATGGAGTAAAATTCATTTATCAAGATCTTATGGTTAGCAAGGGCTACAACAATTTTTTGTAATTGATTCCACAGATAGTCCACATTCTCAAGTGCAGGCTGTTCAAGAGGCACTGAGCTAGGATGCCGCTGGGGGTGTCATGCTACAGAGCCAAGCTTAGAGGGGAAGGCCCACCTTCCTGCTCCTTGGCAATCTGGGGCTAGTTCTCTCTAATCCAGGGAACACCAGCAATGCTCTTGAGGCCTTCCACTGATAAGAGGCATAGGGACCTCATTAAGCAGGTGCAGACCATCCCAGATAGCAGGGTCAGAGGAGGGAACACCAACATACCTGCCTCTAATACTTTTGAGCGGTGTTACAGCAGAAGCATACTATTTTTAATAAAAATATCTCTTTAGTAAGTCATAACCATAAAAACGTGTTTTAAAGTCCAGCTTGCATTTGTCAACGTACCTACAAAGTGACTACTACTCTAATTTACTTTTTGAACCGTCTAGCATACTCCCGCCGGAGCATACCCAACTGCAATGGCTCTTCAGCTCACGTAGCTTCACCTTCACATGCGGCAAAAAGCACATGCTAGGGTAGTCTGTGCTGCTGCTGTTTCCAGAGCCGCTGATTTTGCTACATTTTCTGTGCTTTGAGCTACAGTATTATAGGAAGTGATGTTTGTGAGCCTGTATCAATAACTTATTTTGACAGTAAAGTAGAAATTACAGGAAAAGGAGAAAGATTTTTTTAAAAAAAGCTTAGACTTGGTTATTTAAAATGTGGTATTTCTGTGCAAAGAGTTTTCTCAATAAGTTTTGTTAGTATTCATATATAAACAAGGAAATATTTCACGGAAGCAGACAACAACTATGTTGATCACTTATGATCCCGTGATTAAAATAGGTGATAACCTTTACTAAAGACGATGCATGGTTTGGGGGGGGGGATCCACAGTGGTGGGTCGGGGGTGATGCCATGAGCTGTCATCTTGGTGCTGCCACTGATGGACAGCCAGTGACGTTTGTACACAATTACTATCATCAGTCTTCTGCCACAAAAACCGACAGCTGTTCCCTGTACATGGCTTTGGCAGGAAACACAGAAGAACAATTAAGTAAATGTGTTAATTACCCCCTTCAGGCTAATTGGGATGCTGACTGGGTGTTTCCAAAAGCAGAAGGTACTTATCAGACTCTGAGGTGCTGATGTCCACCAGATGCTCCTCTGCTACGGTGGACGTGGCTAAGGTGGTCAGAGGGCTGCTGCTGACATCCTGGCAGCATTTGAGAAATCTTTGTTGGTGTAAGAGACCAATTCCCTTCCTTCAACTCCTTCAGTGGGAACCACATACACTCTGGAGGGACATGCTTGAGTGAATTTTCTTTTATTGTCAACAAGCGCGGTTCTGACGCCTACCTCTCACAGACCACGAATGAGTCTTCTCTAATTCTGATGCCCTAGACTGAGCCCCGGTGGTATCAGTGGATGAGAGCGGGACTGCAGTCCGCTGGCTTGGCGGTTCAAATCCAGCGGCGGCTCTCAGGAGTAGTGCTGGGTAGCTCCCATGACCACCAGAGGGCAGTGATGCCTAAACAAAAACAATACAACAAAAACAACAAAAAATTCTGATGCCCTATTCTTCATATATACCCATGTCTTGAATTATTTGCTCCAAATACAGATTTCTCTGAACAACCGCTTCTTGGACTATCGATAGGTTCTGCAGGAGTGGAATGAAAGCCCAACTTGACTCACAGTGACCTTCAAAGACAGGGTAGAATTGTCCTTTTTGGTTTTCAAGGCTGCACATTTTACAGAAATTGAAAACCTCATCTATCTCTTGGAGAGGCAGGAATATCCCGACAGCTGACATTGTGGTAAGCAATACATAACCTGCCACACCGCCAGGGTCCAATGAAGTGCTCTGCAATGCCCATTCTTCTCAACATTACCCACCGTGTTTCTTATCATCTGCACAGTCAAACACCTTTGTATCCTTAATGAAAGATAAGTAGACGTCTCCGTGGTATTCTTTGCTCTTTAGGTAATTCTATGTCAGCAATGATATGTCTCCTGTCACATGATCTTCTGAATTCAGGTTGAATTTCTAGCATCTCTCTGATTACAGTCCTTTTTGAATTATCTTCAGTAAATGGTATTGTTTGATATTTTCTGCCTTCTGCTGGATTATCTCTTTTCTTTTTTTTGGACGGGCACAAATATGGATCTGTTTGAGTGACTTGTTCAAATGTCTTGACATTGATTATTGAGTGCTTCCAAACTACATTAGTTTGTTGAAATATTTCAATTGGTATTTCGTCAATTTCTAAAGCCTTGCTTTTTTGTGAATGCCTTCAGTGCAGTTTTAACTTCTTCCTTCAATTCTATCAGTTCTTGATCTCATATTACTTTCTTTTTTTTAAAAAAATCATTTTATTAGGGGCTCGTACAACTCATCACAACCCATTCATCTATCCATTGTGTCAAGCACATTTGTGTATTTGTTGCCCTCATCACTTTCAAAACATTTGCTTTCTCCTTGAGCCCTTGGTATCAGCTCCTAAATTTTCCCCTCCCACTCGGCCACCCCTCTCTCATGAAACCTTGATAATTTATAAAATATTATTTTGTCATATCTTAGACTGTCTGATGTCTCCCTTCACCTACTTTTCTGTTGTCCATCCCCCAGGGAGGGGATTATATGTAGATCCTTGTAATCGGCTCTCCCTTTCTATCACGACTCGCACCACTGGTTCTGAAGGGTTCATCTGTCCTGGATTCCCAGTGTTTCCAGTTCCTATCTGTACCAGTGTACCTCCTCTGGTCTCACAAGATTTGTAAGGTAGGATTGGGATCATGATAGTGGGAAGGCAGAAGCATTAAAGAACCAGAGGAAAGTTGTATGTTTCATCATTGCTACACTGCACCCTGATTGTATCTTCCCCTTCTGTAAGGGGATGTCCAATTTCCTACAGATGAGCTTTGGCTCTCTACTTCACACTCCCCCTTATTTAAAATGATATGCTTTTTGTTCTTTGATGCCTGATACCTGATCCTATCAACAGGATAGTGTGCTTCTTCTTTGTGCGCTTTGTTGCTTCTGAGCTTATACTACTTTCTTTCTTTTTTTTGGGGGGGGGGGCATCACTGTCCTTTGGTGGTGGGAGGCCCAGTCTTGCTCCTGGAGAGTTGCTGCTGGATTTGAACCCAGTGGGCTGCAGTCCCGCGCACAACCACCTGTCAAATGCTTTAATCTTTCAATGGAAGTTTTTTTCTTCAATATTCCATCTTGAGAAATGCCAAGCATGTTGTTTCCCTTTGATTTTCTAACTCCAGGTCTCTTTGTACACTTCATTATAATGCTTTGGATTTTTTAAACTGCCTTTGAAAATCTATTTTACAATTTAAATTATTTTGCTTTAGCTTCTTCATGTTCAGGGGGAACTTTTAGAGTCTTTTCTGATACCTATTTTGATCTCATCCTTTTTTTCTGTTGAAAAAAACATATTTTTGCTTTCTCCATGAATGATATTCTTGATGTCATTCTACATCTCACCTAGACTTTAATCATGAGTATTTGACGCACCAAGTCTATTGTTGAGATGGTCTCTGGATTTAGGTGGAATACACTCAGGTTTTTATTTGTACTTTCATGAACTTTAGCCTCAATCTTAACTTGCTTGTGAGTAATTGATGGTCTCTTCCCTGACCTCCTTTTAGCTGATGATACTGAGTATCTCCAAAGTCTCTTTCCACAGATAGAGTCACTTTGATCCCAGTGTATTCCATCTGCCATCCTCCAGGTGATGAGGCACTCATTATGATGTGGAAAAATAGTATTTGCCATGACGTTGAACTTGCAAAATTCTACCTTGCGATGATCCAGATACATTTTTATCATCAAGGTAATATTTCCCTATGTCTGAGCTTTCCTCTTTATTTTCAACTTCTAAACATTGCATTTACATTCCAAACACCAGTAATTATCAATGCATCTCGATTGATTGGTCAATTTCAGACTAAAGAAATTGGTGGGATGCTTCACTGAAGTTTGTTCACCATGGGTGAGCCGACTGGTGTCTGAAATACTGATGGCATTGCTTCTAATATCACTGCAGCAGACAAGCTTAGTGAAAACTGGTAGATGAGCAGTGGAATATGCTTGGTATTTTGTTTTATTGTTCTCTTTTTTCCCCGCCCCCCACCCACCCGTTTTATTTTTCTCAATGATTCACTTCCAAGAGAGGATTAATCATACCTGCTCATTGCTATATGACTTTAAGTACCCCTTGTGAGTAAAATGACATACTTTCTACCATTGTATTAGTAAGTTTTCACTAGATTCTACTATGATTACAATTACAGACACAAAATCTCAGTAGCTTACACTGACAGATTCATTTCTTACTGATGTTAGACTTGGTCTCATGACTTGCTTTATCAAATGGGCTAAAAGCAGGTATGATCTATTGCAGATCAGTTTAAGAACTCCTGTGGGTCCCGCAGTTCCCTTGGCTCATCTGTCCCTCACTGTGGGGATAGAATACTAATTGTTATGAAGTCGTCTTTTTTTTTTTTATGAAGTCATCTTTGACTCATGGGAACTCCACATGTGTCAGAATAGGACAGTGCTCCCATAGAATTTTCAATAGCTGTGTTTTCAGAACTCATTTGCCAATTCTTACTTTCAAGGTGTCTCTGGATAGAGTCGGAAATCCAGCTTTTCACTTAGCAGCCTAGTTCATGGTGACATCCAGTTCTCTGCCAGAAGAGTACTCAAGCACAACAGTTACGATATTTGCAGCGGAGCTATTCTGACTCCTAACCATCCCAGAGGACAGGGTAGAAGTACTGCTCTGTTAGACGTCCCAGACTATCATCTTTTTGGAAGCAAACTGTGACATCTTTCTTCTGTGGGGCAGCTCTTGGGTCCAAACTGCTGATCTTCCTGATAGCATCGGAGTGCCTCACTACTGTGCCACCAGGCTCCTCTTGCTGCAAGATAGGTTATTTCCAAAGTCTGCGTCTTCAGCCTCTATTTCAGGATGATGATGGCATGTGTTATCACAGTCAACTGTGGCTTGTGCAGTGCCAGAAACCTAGAGCCAACTTATAGACAATGTATAACTTCAGTAAGAGATAAATCTGTCAGTATATGCTACTGAGATTTTTGTATCTGTAATCACATTATAGCGAAATCTTACTAATAAAATATCGAAGTGATTTCCTCTTTCCTCTGTGGAATTGTTTCATTACTTATTCATTTGGATGGCTTAGTCACATAATCTCATAGGTCCTTTTGAGTTCTGGCATCTAGATTATAAATCAATATGCCCTGTTTTCTTGTCCATTCTGGGACTACATAGTTCATCCCCGAGAGTATATGACAATCTCTTGTCCACATCTTCCCATTATAATCCTCTTTATTTTCTAAAACATCCTTATTCTAACCCAAGTCTATCTGCCAGTACCCATCTGCCAGTTTATCATCGTATGGTGGCTTGCATGTTGATTTGACACTGGAAGCGCTGCCACCAGTTTTTCAAATGCTAACAGGGTCACTCATGGTGAACAGGCTCTTGTGGAGTTTCCAGACTAAGATAGATTTAAAAACAAAGCCCAGTGAACTACTTAAAAAAAAAATCAGCTGATGAGAACACTACATATCACAACAGAATAGTGTCCAATAGAGTACTAGAGGATGAGTCTCCTGAGTTGACAGGTATGTTGTTCTAATTAATAGTCTCTATTTACCTCTGGGTTCTAATATCCATTTCAGTGGTTACACAGACAGCTCAGACAAATTCATGCTTAAAAGGTTTAATAAGAAAGTCAACAAGCTGAGCTCCGGTGGCGTAGTGGTTGTGTGAGGGACTGCGGCCCACAGGGTTGACAGTTCAAATCCAGCAGCAGCTCTCCAGGAGCAAGGATGGGCTTCCTCCTCCCACCAGGGCAGTGATGCGGGGTGGGGGCGGGGGGGGGGAAATGTCAACAAGTTTTCATGGCAGTGAGAAATGTTCAGGGTTGAGTTGTTAACCAGGACATGTTACCAAATTCCTTCAGTGCACCATCATCTATCCCAGTTCCTCCCTACCTTGTTCCTTTCCACGTCTCCTTCTTCTTTTCCAATCCTCTGAACTTTGTACTTGGATAAAGGCTTCCATTTTGATCTTTAATGGTCATTCTAATATAGGACGGAGTTCAGCTCTAGACTTCAGGGGTGTCTCAGTACCCTAGTCCTGGGAGGTCCACTGGTCTCAGCTGATCAGTTAGCCTCATCTCTTTGGTTTGTGTTTTGTCCCACATTTCTCTCCCTCTCTGTCTGCTGCCATACAAAAGTCCTCCTCCTCGCTCTGCTGCAGAGCAGCTGGCGCTTCTCACCACCAACCTGTTGTTAGCAGCCCAACCCTTAATCCATTGTGACACGGGGGCTCCTTCTCTAGCTATAGAGAAACATCATTGGAATCCTAAAAGTTTACTTCTATCTAGGTCTTGAGAAGTCTAAATTTGAGCTTTAATATTTGAGATGATTCCATCTCCCCACCTCCCTGTTGGTGCCATGCTAAGACACAAAACCCTGGATATCTGGACTAAAAATAGAAACGGATTGTTTTACTTTCTTAATACTAAATAGCAAAACTACCAAAAAGGAGTGGTTTTACCAAACAGAAATGCATTTTCTCATATTTAAAAGCCATTGCTCTTTATGATGTCTCTATGGAACAGAGCAAAACTATCCTGCTGGGGTTTCTGCGGTTGTGAATAGTTATAGAGTTAATGCTATTAGTGAAGAACGCAGAAAGAAGGAATCTAACGTCAAGACTCTTGCTGCGAACCACAAGTCAGCAGTTCCAACTCACGAGCAGCTTCTTAGGAGAAAGATGAGACTGTCAACTCTGGCAAAGATCCACAGTCTCGGAATCAACTCAACAGCGATGGGTTTCTTTGGTTTGATTGTTCTATACAGAGATGATGGTAAGTTGGGCTAGTTTTTTAACAGTAGAAATGATGAGAAGTGGTCTGATTTAGAATATAGTTTAGAAAAAAAACCAAGGAACATGTTGATAGTTTGGGCATAAGGTGTGTGAGGGAGGACATATGGTTGACTTCTAGACTTTTCATTTGAGCATCTGGTAGATAGAGATGCCATTTACTAAAGTGGGGAAAAGTGAGGTAGGAGGAATTTTTGGCAGAGTAGGCATTGAAAGTTTTGTTTTGGGCACATTAAGATTGGAATATATATAAGAGTTTAGAACAGAAGTTGTCAAAGTTTTTCTGTAAAGGGCTTTGCAGGGCCATATGGTTCCTGTTACATATACTTTGATTAATTTTCTCAAACCTATTAAACTTTTTGAAAAGTCTTTACCTTTCCAATTCCCTGATGTAGAAAAAGTGTAAGAAGCCATTGGGAGATCCAAACAGTTAATGCATTCAAATATTGCTAATCAAAATGATGGAGGTTTGAATTTGCTCAGAGTTAACACAGAATAAAGATCTTTTAGTCTACTTCTAAAAACTCAGTAAAATACCCATGGAGTACAATTTTACTCCGACACATAAGGGGTTGCTATGAGTGGGATTAATTTAATAGTTATTAAGTTCACTTAAAAGCATAAAAAATCATTCTTAATAATTGTACTGTATAAAAATAGAGCACAAAGCAAATTTGGTTCATGGGTCAGAAGTGTTGACCAATGGTCAAGAGTTCCCTGGAGAAGGCAGGAACACAGATGTGAATTTGAGCCCAGAATTGAGATAGTCTTTGAAGCCCTAGGATAGAATGTGACCATCCATGAAGAGGGACAAGATGAAGACTATAGATGTTGCTACCATCTTTAGAGCTTAGGCAAAGGGGGTGGGGGGATGAGCCTAGTAAGGGACACTGTGATTGAATATTTGTTCCATTAAGCTGGGTTAGCACATGGTCTCCACATCCTAGTGGCTTATAAAATAAATGAATTTCTCATTCATGTTACATGTTGGCTGCAGTTTTGATGTATTTCCACATATTTTTCCTTCCAGATACAGACTTAAGGAAATATTTCTATTGGGACAGCCTGTGGTGGAGGGAAAAGAGCAATGACAAAGGGGAAAAAAACATGCCAAAGAGCCTTAAATATTCTGCTGGAATGTTCCATCTGCCACGTCTGCTCACTTTCCCGGCCAAGCCTCTTGTAACTACTAGCTAGGGCGAGGAGAGGGTTTCTTCTTAGAGGGTGGGGCAGTGCCTAGCATGGGAATAATTGTGCAATAACTATAAGACACCCAAGGTTATGGCAGCATGGTGAACAAAGTAATTCTAGAAATGAAAAGTGGCCAGCTGGATGCAGTGCTAAGGAGATATTAAGTAAGATGGAACATAGAAGTGACCATTGGATGTGAGAATACAATGGACTTATTCTTCTAAGCTGGCAAGAAGAATGTGCCCTTTCTGTGAAGTACATAGTCGCAATCCCACTAACAGCCTGCCCCTGAAGACCAAGTCCACTACTGCCATATTCTTAAAATAGATTTGGTTAAAAGATTGCTGATTTTTTGGAACAGCTATGGGTGCAATAACCCAAGAATCTAATTATAAAGTATATATTAACCTAATTTTTTATTTATACAATCATAAATATAAAGTTGTGGGGTTTTTTTTGGGGGGGGGGAGAGAAATCTTTGTTCAAGCAAATGGCAACTAGAAAACTTTCCAAAGGCAAATGGTTTAAGAGGTTTTCCTAGCAGCAAAATGAAACATTATCCATTAAGTTTACACTTTATAGAAGATTCCTTCTTGTAGATTTTTCTGGATCAACCCTCACAGGTCCCACAGATCCAACTCTTTGTTTGTCTGTGTATGAGTTTACAAAAGGGGAAATGGGCTAGAGTGGGTGTAACAATAGCAACAACATTGAGTTGAAATATTGATTCTGTGTATTTTCTCCCCTGATGGATTAGATAAATCTTTGGGATTACTAACAACTACAGAAATAACCTTGATATTTGGTAAGGTACTTGCAGGACTTAGAATGACCTTGAATGTCCTCACATTATTTATAACTGCCTAGGCATTTAAAAGAAATTGTTCTTATGAAATATAAACCTTAACCTTTCAAGCCATTAGAATATTGAGGTTGGTAAGGAGATTAAAAAAAAGATGTTTGACTACTCAAATAAAAAATAAACATTAAAAAAAGAGCCTCTGCACTTCTTTTACATAAATTTTTTTCTGCATATCTGCAGACATGGATGAACTTATTGCCTCAGTGTCCAAGAGAATAACCCATTTAAATGATGGAACTCCAGTTTAAGGAAACTCTTTATGGTGTTCAATTAAACAGTGTCCTCATATAACTTTAAAGAAGCCTAGTGGCACAGTACATTGGATTGCTAATAGCAGGAGAAAAAAAAGCTTGAAGTTTAGGTGTAAGGAAATAGTAAACATTCTTTAAACTATAAAGCCTTGTGAAAACATAACATCATCACATTGTTTTCTTCTCTGATTTAAATTTGCACAAAATAAATGAAAACAAGTGAACTCATTGTCATTGAGCCAATTATGATTCTTCCACAGGAGAAAAATGGGGTGGTTTTGGCAAAGATTTCTTCTCTGTTCAGAAAGGGTCCCTGAGTCTGAACTGACTCTTTGGCAGTGGAATTGGTTTGGGACTTGGGTCTTTTAACTTCCTCAAAGTAATCTATGCTGAGAAGCACACACACTAAATCAACTCCAGCTGTGTACCCCCAAATCCTTCAGATATTCCTTAGTCTTCTCTCTCCAGTTGTTCGAACTCTCATATGAGATCATTGACCAAACATACCATTTTTTCTCTGTCACTCAAAAGACAGTTTAAATTGTAAAAGTTTACCTTAAAATGTAACATTCAAAATTAAGCACATTTCTCTAAACACAGCCTAAAGAATACATTGTGAGTGCCCCCGGTAGGATAAGGATGCAATGTATGTCCCTTCAAAGTGACACACTCTAAAGGTTTGTTCAAACACCTTTTAGGATCCAACCAGCAACCCTCGTATTCATTGCTCTTGTCCCAATCAGGTAAGTCTGGCTCAATAGTGCATACCTTGTCCATCACACACAAATTCTACAGGTAACTAGATCCATCTCCTTGACAATCAGCCAGGGGCCCTCAATTATAACTCAAACACTCTCACTGAGCTTGCTATTCATTTCACTGAGTTTGTAAGAAGGCTTCGCAACTAACCAAGAATTCTAGTAAATGACATTTTCTCTTTCTCCTTACTCTCCCGGTAACCAAAGGCATCTTACAGCTTGGATCCCTGGATAGTTGGAGCCCTGTAGCCCTGGATATACCTTAATTCTGTTTTGGATCTCATCAATGATCTGTGATCTAAGTTTTATACTGATTGTGTCAGTTTTATGAAATCTTGTTACTCTGTGGTTCTTCCCAGATCGTGGTTAACTTAAAAACAGATTCCCCACCTACCCCACACATAAATTGCCCAGCCTGAGGGATTGCCCACAGAAAGCCTTGTAAATCGCAGGAGCTCATTTCTAGTACAGTGAAGGAAGAGGAGTCCTTTAGGTCGGAAAGCAATTAGAGAGGATTGGGAACGAGCTGGGTCCTCACAGTAGAAACCATCTTAATGACGTGAATGGAACAGAGCTTTCAGGACTTTCATTTGCTAGTGAGGCACCAACTGCAAAAGAAACAACTGGAGGGCTGAGCCCCGGTGGCGTAGTGGTTGTGCGCAGGACTGCGGCCCACTGGGATGGAGGCTCAATTCCAGCAGCGGCTCCACAGGAGCAAAGCCTGGGCCTCCTACTCCCACCACCAGAGGGCAGTGATGCACAAACAAACAAACAAAAGAAACAACTGGAAATATGCATTAATAACTCAAACATGGAAAGTACAAAATATGAATCTAGGAAAACCGGAAGTTGTCAAAAATGAAAATGAAATGTGTAAAAGTCAAAATCCTAGATATTAATGAGTGGAAAAGTATTTGCATTGGCTGTTTTGAAACAGACATCTGCATGGCTCGCTACACCTCTTGCATTCATCATCAAAAAGAACACCTCTAGATCTATCTTGAAAATTAATGCTGCCTGGGATAGGACGATATCTTTATACCTACAAGGAATGCCAGTGAATAACACTATTATTCCAATTCATGCACCAATTTCTAAAGTCACCAATGAAGTAAAGAATTCTACAAGCACCTTGAGGTTAAATTGATCCAATATGCAATCAATATGCACGGATAACTCCTGATGACTGAAACGTGAAAGTTGGAAACAAAGAGAAAGGATCTGTAAGAGAATAAACTCTAGATAATAGAAATGAAGCTGTGGATCACTTGCCAGACTTTTGCAAGATCAGCAACTTCTTCATTGCAAATACCTTTTCCAACAACATACATGGCAAGTCTACATGTCACCCCTGACAGAGAGAATCTAAGGGAATGCAATTGATTATTTCTGTGGAAAGATATGATTTACAAGCTCAATACCATGAGACCAAACAAAGCCAATAGTCAGCTGTGGAGCAGATCATTGACTGCTCATACATAAGGTCACGCTGAAGTTGAACAAAGTTCAAACCTGTCCATGCCATCCAAAAATACAAGCTTGAGCCCATCTCCTCTGAATCTAGAGACTCTCTCAAGAATGGCTTTGATGTATTGAACACTAATAACCAAAGACTGACAAGTTGTGGGATGACATCAAGAACATATGTGAAGAAAACAAAAGTCGTGAAGATAACATTAAAGAGAGAAAATACCAAAGTGGATGTTAGAAGTGGATGTCTGAAACTTGCTTTGACTAGAGAGGAGTTAAAGCAGGTCCAAGAAGTGCTGAAGTAAAAGAGCTGAACAGAATAATTCAAAGGGAAGCTTAGGAAGACAAGGTTATAATGAAATTACATTTCATTATAATTAAATGTGCAAAGATTTGGGGTGGAAATTTTAAAAAGAAGAAAACATTCAGCATATGAAAAGCTGAAAGACCTGAAGAAAATATGCACGCTTCGAGCTGAAATATTGAAGGCTGCTCTGGGGACAATATTGAATAATGCAGGGAACATCAAAAGGAAATAGAAGGAACAAACAGAGTTGCTATCCAAGAATTGGTGACATTCATCTATTTCAAGAGGTAGGGTATGCTCAAGAACCACTGGTATTGAAGTAAAAACTCAAATAGTACTGAAGGCATTTGGAAAATAAGGGTCAGGAATTGATAGAGTACTAATTGAATTATTTCAGCACTAGAAGCCATTCACTAGTCTAAGCCAAGAAATTTGGAATATAGTTATCTGGCCAAAAGACTGGAAGAGATCTGTGTTGGTGCCCATGCTAAAGAAAAATGATCAAATAGGAAGTAGAAATTATCCAACATGATCATTAATATCACAATTAAATAAAATTTTACTGGCAATAATTCAAAGACAGTTGCTACAGTGCATTGACATGTATCATAAATGGATTCGGAATAAAGAATATTACTGACATCAGGTGGATCTTGGCTGAAAGTAGACAATACAAGAAAGATATTGACTTGTATTTTATTGACTGTGCAAAGCATTCATCTTTATGGTTTATAACAAATTATGTGTAAAATTAAGAAGAATGGAAATTTCAAAACACTTAATAGTGCTCATTAAAAATCTGCACATAGTCCAAATGACAGTGGTTTAAACAGAGCAAGGGGCTGCTATATGGTTTAAGATCAGCAAAAGTGTGCATCAGGGTTGTATCCTTTGGGCATATTCTAATTTAATTTGTATGCTGGGCAAATTACCTGAGGATTTCAACTCTATGAAGAAAAACATGACGTCACGATTAAGGTAAGGTTCAATAACAGCTTCTGCTGTGCATATGACAAAGTCTTGCTTGCTGAAGCCCTTACTGATGAAGATCAAAGACTACAGTCTTTAGTATGGATTACAAATCCTTACAACTGAACCAGTAGACAGCACTACAATAAATGGAGAAAAGACTGAAGCTGTTGAGGCTGTCCTTTTATTTGGATTCATAATAAATCTTCGTAGGAGCAGCAGTCAAGAAATAATATGGCTCCTACTCTTACCACCGGAGAGCAGTGATGCCCAAAAAACTTAAAAAATATATATATATGGCAAATTGCCTTAGGCATATGTGCTACACAAAGTGTCGAAGAGCAAAGATATCACTTTGAGGACTAAGATATGCCTGATCTAAACAATAGTATTTTTTTTTGGGGGGGGGGTGGGCATCACCGCTCTCCGGTGGTGGGAGTAGGAGGTCCAACCCACTGCTGGAATTGAACCTCCATCCCAGTGGACCGCAGTCCCGCGCACAACCACTATGCCACTGGGGCTCAGCCCGAAATGATGGTGTTTTTAAGCGCCTCGTATACAAGCTAAAGTTGACCAATGAATAGCCAAAGAAGCATGGATGCATTGGAATTATGAATACTGAAAACACCATAAACTTTCAGAAGAACAAACACAGTTGTCTTGAAGGGAGCACAGGTAGAAGGCTCCTTGGAAGCAGCTGTGTCATGACTTTGCTCACACACTTTGGGTGCGTTCTCAGGAGAGACCAGCGCCTGCAGAAGGACCGCAGGCTTGGGACAGCACAGGGTCGGTGAAAAAGAGAAGGACCCTTGGTGAGATGAATCAGCACAGTGGCAGCAACCTTGGGCTCAAGCATAGGACGTGTGGTGCAGGGCTGGGCAGGGTTGTGTTTCGGGTAGAATCAGGGTCACTATGGGTTGAGGCAGACTGGATGGCACGGAACAACAACAACAACAACAAAAAGAACAAAACAATAACCTAAATTTGGATGCTTTGAACCTCTCTGGGAGCTCTGGATAGGCAAGGCCATCAGATGACTGTCAAGAAAATCCTGTGGAGCAGCCCTCTTCTGTAATCCATGGAGTCACAGGAGTCAAAAGCCACCCACCAGCAGTAGACTATAAGGAATTTCTTTAAAGATAGGAGTTGAGTGAAGGAGAGTAGTTCTAGAGAGAGATTACGTTTCTACTAGGAGCCCTCTAGCATAGTGAAGTGCTCAGCTGCTTACTTAAAGCTCAGTGGTTCAAATCTACGGACTGCTCGGTGAGAGCAAGATGTGGCCCATTGCCTCTGTAAAGATTATAACCTCAGCACGGGCACATCCCACCTTTGAGAGGACAACTTGTTTTTGAAGTTTAGATGGGGAGTTCCAAGAGTAGATCTCAAAAGGAAGGGGGCATCGGGCAGGAGGCTATGTTCAAGCTATTGATCCCACTAACACTTCATGGCTTTATGGAGATTTTAAGGAAAGAAGTGCATAAAAGCAAAGGTTTCATCCTAAACCTTAAGATTAGTCCAAATACCATCTGGAGGACATTTACTTTCTGATAGTGGAGCTGCCACTGTGACCTTCAAGGAGCCAGGAAAGGACAGTACTCCAAGCCATCTCCTTGGTAATACCAGAAGGCAGGGAGGAGCAGGCTACTGGGAATTCACAGGAACACAGTAGATAGGTGAAGGAGAAACAAAGATTAAGGAAACAACACCCCATCCCCACCCCACCGAGACCAAGATGTATATCTAGAAGAGAACTGTCTCCTTTGTCCCCAGAAATTCTGGCCTGGTAAATCCACAAAAGACCCCTCCAGACTGTCTTCATTATAAAGCCTTTGAAAAAGCTTCTTGCAGAAGTTACTCTTGTTAAGAACCAACCCACTACCAACCAACCCTGTATAAAAAGCACACGTGGTGTGTGGTTTTTCAGACAGTGTCTGACACAGCCTTGATGGAGCCCTAGTGCTGCCCCATCCCTCCTATCTCTTTAATGCCTGTGCTGAAGAACACAGCGTCTTCTCCTCACTGCTTTAATCTTGTGATGGTTTCCCCGTAGGACCCGGCTGAGGATTGAACAGCAGGGTAAAAGAGAAGGGGGGCAGACTATGTGGACAGGTAGTTGGTGAGGCTTTGAGGATGAAAACGAGAGCAGACATGGTGTGTATGTGTGTGTGTGTGTGTGTGTGTGTGTGTGTGTGGTGGTGAGACTACAACCTAGGATGCCGTTCAGATCAGTTCTACTCTGTCCTATTGGTTTGCTATCAGCTTGAATTGGCTCATCAATAGGAAAAGTAGGCAATGCATTTAACTGGGTTTTCCTCAGATGTTGGGCACATGGAAGAGGAGGACAAAATAGAGTTAAGGGTGGAAAAATCTCACTCATTACCTAAGTTCATTTATAATTCACCAATATTGTCCATGCAGTCAAGCTACAGACAAGGAAAGCTAGTTATCCCATAGACAAAAGCTATCCAAGTGTGTCTGCTCATTTACAATCATCACTTTACCCTTTAGAAGTATGTTATTTGCTCTACTGTTGGAAAGAAAGTGTGGCGAGGGCCTGGGTCTGGCTGGTGGAGAGCGTGTTGCACAACCCATGGCTGGCCCAGCCAGTTGAATGAAAGGACACGCTGATCTTTGAGTGATAAAGAGAAGGCCATTCATGTCCCATGTGCTCATCCATCCCTAGGTCCAAAGAGCGGGTCAGGAACATGCCCAGGCCAGGCAGAGTGGGGAAGAAAAAAAAAAACCCTCCTGCTTAGAACCGGTCAACTTTTATAGTATTGCCATAGGTTTAGCTTTTATTTTAAAGTCCTGAAATTGAAATGATGAGTAGAAAAGAGTTGTCAAATCAACCTGAGAGTGAGATGATGATGATTATTATTATTATTATTATTATTATTATTAAAGAAATTGGTTAAAAGGATATTGCGTCAGAAAGACCTTAGTTTCCTTCATGATTCTGAGGTAAAATGTAGATAACTTTTATAAACTTGAGTCTGTTCTGCTTGCTGTTTTTGGCCTAGTTCCCTTGTGGAGTAAGAAAAGACTTTTGAAAGTCTCTTGGCCCATGGCATATTTTCTCGCCTTCGCAATGTCTAATTCAGGAGGCCAATTTTAGCCACACGAGCAGATTCCTGAAGGAGGGTCAAGTGTCACATGTTCCCTGTAATGACCAGCTTGTGTTGAGGCCCATACTAACTCCTTTTACCTTCCCAAGTCGCTCGCCAAGATCTAATTTCCAATGACAGTGGCGAGAGTGTCAACTGGTCATTAAGTCATATGCTTGTTTGGTGTAGGGATGGAATTGAAAGGAAAACCTGTTGGAAATTGGGGAGATTGAAATTTAACTTGCATTTCATCGTAAATGTGTTCAGTGATTGCCTCCTGAATCCCAAATCCAAAAAATGCAATATAAATATACCCATGGGAGCCAAATAAACAAAAATCGTTGTAGATGATCCACCACAAGAACTCCTCTAGCCTTTTCATTCACAAAAGTATCCTTCTATCTTCTTCATCCCGAGCCTATCCTTCAGGAATGATACATCCTTAACAACAGTTTCCAGCTCTAAAAGGAGTATATGTTTCCTTGAGGACAGCAAGTGGGCATTTGTGTACCATAAACCCTGTGTGATAACCTTTGCATGCTCTCTCAGCTTTGTGGTGTGGGTTATCTTTGACCTTGTATATGAATAGTCTGCCCCATTAAAGCCATTGAGAGTCTTGGATCCTTTTATTTTGGCTACAACTCCCTGCATGGTAATTAAGCACACAGGGAAGGATTTGGAGCTTGGAGTCAGTACAGAAGAGTGATTATCTTTGTCCTTGTTGTACTTCAGGAAAGGGACAGGGAAAGTAATGCAAACTGTAAATCAGTATCAAAATATCACCTCGGTAGGAGAGGTCTTCTAACTCTATCACTCAGATAGATCATATTCTCCAGGTCACTGCCTCTGCCTTTTTTCCTCTTCATGGAGTCCTGTCCTCCCTTTTCTTAGTAGCCCTTTACACACACACACACACACACACTGCATGTAATCTTTACAGGGACTAAAAAACCCGGAAAGAAGAGCCCTCCTGGAAGGGAAAGTCTATTACACCATGCTCCCGCAGTGCCCTGGGCTGTCTGGGACACCCTGAACAATGGAGGCAATTGAGGAACTTCAGGGAGTAGGTGAGCATTCATATCTTTACAAGGCATCTTCTGGAATGCCCCAGCACTTGCGTGTGTGTCAGTGGGTCCTGAGACTTCCTTCCTCTGGCATAGTCTTCCCATCATGATGGGCCACAGTTCAACATTACACACACCGAGGCAATTTTTGACTTTATTTTCAACATTAAAATCTTTGATGGGAAAGTTTCTGGGAATCACATGTTTAATAAGAAAATCATTCTAATTTTAATTCTTCACAAGACTCAGATTTTAGTGTATACATTGTGCCAACTTCTTACACCAAATACCTCTCCATCTCTTCTAGCCCCAGATCATCAGGAAAATGTTATTGTGCCATGTGGTGAGAGCAGAAATTGTTTAGTAATTTTACCACCACAGATCAATGCAGGTTATAAAATGGCAGCTAGAGGTTTAAGGGTGGCACTTAGAGACCCTTCAGGTTGCAGCTAAGCATTCATGTCCAAAGGAGCTCCATTTGGATAGAGTGCTGTGCAGCCCACATCCCCCTAATTAGCCATTTACCAACACAAGCTCTACAGAGAACTGACCTCATTTGGTGGAGCTGGGTTGAGAGCCAGTTCTCTGGAACTTGGCAGCCACAGAAAACAGTGTGGGTGCCAATTAGCTTGAGTTGCCTTCAACCTTTAGCTGCTTAGTGGAGGCAGTTTAATGTTTGTTGGTTTTTCATTAAAGATTGATCTGGCTCTGCTGATTCTAACGTACTTCTATTTGGTAAGTCAATCCTGTCCTGGCAGCCTCAATACGGAACACAAAATGTGAAAGACTTGGCTGAAAGTGACTTTCAAAATGTCTCTTTTTAGCTCTAGACACAAACACAAGACTCGTGGAGTAAGGTGCAAAGTCCTCTCCCAAGAACTTGACGTATTGAAGGGGCTGGGAGACATGGCAGCTCGAGCACCCTGAACAGAGAGGACGTGGAGTTGGGTGGGAGTAAATCTTGCTCAGTTTTATGGGAAGCAGAGAGTCCCTATAGAAGGTGGGAAAGTTGGAGATTGAAATCCACTTAGAATTGCCTCAGCAGAAAGGTCTGGCTGTCTACTTCTGAAAAATAAGTCATGGGAAACCCCCCTAGAGAACACGAACCCACATGGAGTTGCATTACTTGGAGACCAACTCAACTGCAACTGGCTTGTTGACTGGAAAGACCAAAAAAAAAAAAAATCTTAATATTATCCTTTTTCTACAATAAGTGGATCTTAAAAAGAAAAAAAAGAAAAATAAGCAAAAGAGGGCATTTGGGCCTGTCAAAGGGCTTAACAAGAGTACATCCAAACTTCCTTTTGACCTCCATTGCCAAAAACTATCACCATAGCCAGATTGACCACAATCCACTCAACTGGCTCCATTGGATATTCTGATTGGCTGGGCAAAGGAAACTCTGAGAAGCCATCCTCTTGACTGGCAAGATTTCTGTGCCAATTTGTCTTGTATCTAGCCGGATATTCTGATGGAAATTTCTGGCAGGAACTACTACTGAACATACTTGCGAAAAGCCACATTGCTAACTTGCTCCAGGTGAGACTGTTCTTCCATCTGTGAGGGTGGCCCGTTGGTTCTGCCTTGGCAGGCTGCACCGAGACTGCAAGTTGTACCACCTGCCAGCATGGCTCAGGGCACAAAAGCATTTAAGACTGTCTAACTCTCCCAGGGCTGGTTGGTATGTTATTTAATAAGGCCCCTGCTGTTTTCAGAACTCAAAAAGCTCTCCTCCCATTGCATTCAACAATGGTGCTAGCAAATACCAAGGTAACTGGCATGGGAGTCACTGCTGGAGCTCAAGGCCCACGGACAGTGCTGGGTGACACTGACAATGGGGACACCAGCATGCCTGTTTATAAAATTGTTGGCAGAAATTTCATTGTTCTCAGAAATCTATCCAGGTATTTAGAGTCACAAAAGTATTTTTTATACATCTAGTTTGCATCTATCATTTTTTCTGACAAGGCCTGAACCCTGTTAATTTGTTTTTCTTTAAGCTTGTTAAGTCCTCTGCTCAGAGCTGTCATTATTACCCAATTGCCACATGAATTGTGTGGTTTTTGCCTGTATGCGCTCTAAGGGCACAGTGTTACTTGTTGCTGAATTTGTCAAATTCCCTGGGGTTTTGACTACAATCTTGTGGCCAGCAGTAGTTGAGAACCTATGCATCAATAACTTTTTTTTAAAACAGTGAATTCATAATTAAAGAAAAAGAAAGAAGAAAAAGGGCTTCCACTCAGTTACTAATAATTTTTGTAATGAAGTTGCAATTCAAACATAGATTTTATAAAATAATTCTGTTGTTAGTGTCATAGTTCAAAGAAGTATCACATTTAAGCATCTTATCATCATCTGACATATTATTAAAATAGACAGTAAATATTGCTAAGGATTTGGCATGGTCTACGGCAGGAGGAATGGAACCCTGGTGGTGTCATGGTTACATGCTGGGCTGCGATCTGCACTGTTGGCAGTTCCTAACCAGTGGGAGAAAGATTTTCCAGTAGGAGAAAGACTGAGCTTTCTATTCCTGTAAGCAATGACAGTCTCAGAAAACTGCAGAGGTTGCTATGAGTCAGTATAGATTCAATGGCAGTGAGCATTTTTGTTTTCAAGAGAAAATCTTTGGGGGAGAGGGTAAGGAGATACCGTGTGTTACTCTAGGGTGTTATACCGACATAAGCGATGTCGATGTTAACAAAGATTTTTTTTGGGGGGGGGGTTCCTATCTTACACCATTAGACTTTATGATTAACTTTGGATTTACTACAAGAATTCCAGAAAGATGTATGTGTTTTATTGACTATGCTAAGACATTCAACTGTGTGGACCATAACAAACTATGAATAACCTTGAGGAGAATAAGTATTCCAGACCACGTCATTATACCCACTAGGAAACTGTACATGGATCAAGAAGCAGTTGTGCAAACAGAACAAGGACATCTTGCACGGTTTGAAAACAGGAATAGTATATGTCAGGTTTGCATTTTCTCACCATGTACATTCAATCTGTCTGCTGAACAAATTGGGAGAGAAGCTGAATTTTCTGAAGGAGAATTTGGCATTATAATTGAAGACAGACTTGTTAATAAGCTGATGCAGATGACACAGTCTTGCTAGCTGCTAATGAGGAGGACCTGAAGCACTTGCAGGTGAAGTTCAAGGATTCCAGCATTGAGTGTGGGTAACAACCTAGCGCTAAGAAAACTAGAAGTCTCACAGTTAGACCAGTAGGTAACATCATTGTAAACTGAGATAAGATCGAAGTTGTCAAGAATTTTGTCTTATGTAGACCTACCATCAATGCTCATAGAAGCTGAAACTGAGAGATCAAATGATACAACATTTGGTGAATCTGCTGCACAAGACCAGAACGTGTTGAAAAGCAATGATGTGACTTCGAGGACTAATGTGTACCTGACCCAAACCATGGTATTTTCAAATCCCTCATATGCATGCGAAAATTAGACATTGACTAAGGAAGGCCAAAGAAGAATGGATGCATGTGAATTACGGTGTTGGCAAAGAATATAAAAAACACCACAGATGGCTAGAAAAACAATCAGGGCTGTTATGGAAGAAGTACAGCCAGAATGCTCCTTAAAAGTGAGATTTCATCTCACACACTTTAGACACATTATCACGAAAGAACAAGTTGGTTGGTAAAGTGCAAGTTCAGTGAAAAAAAGTGGAAGGCCTTTGCTGAGATGGAATGACACAGTGACTTCTATGATGGGCTCAAACATAACACTAGTGAGGCTGGCCTAGGACCTAGCAGTGTTTTTTTGTTCAGTTGTACATAGAGTTGCTGTGAGTCAGAGTAGAATGGATGGCATGTAACAATGATATCATATATATTTAACACATATATAATATGTATGTTAGAAATATATCTGTTATATATGTCTAATAATCTATATGTTCTTTGTGTGTACTTAATAAAGCACTGCTCAAGGAATGGAATGGAATCTTTGTTTATTTAGCAAAGTTCTAATAGTTTTTTGGACTCCTCCTATGCCTATTTTCTTAGGGTAGGGATAAATAAAGTTAAAAACTGGAGGATAATATTGCCTGGAAGGTATTTTTTGCCCTAAAAATCTGATAAAGGTCTGCTTTCTAGTTATTTTCTATCTTCCAAAATTAGAATTCCACAAAACAACATATAGACCCAATCACGGCCACAGGCAACTTAGCACTATGGATGACTGGCTGCAGTCGCTTGTGAATTTGCTGGATTTGTTTCTCTCCATGGTTTTTTCATTTAGCTACTGGATTGCCTTCTTGTTTCCCTATATTCCACCGTGTGAACTCACACATGCACATCTCAGAGCACCCCACCACCACCCACTGCTGGGAAACAGACTATCTTCATGGTAGCCCTACAGGACAGAGTAGAACTAACTGTCCCATAGGATTTCCCAAGGCTATAAATCTTTTTTTTAATTAATTGGGAGGAGTTAATACATATACCATATCATTCCATAGTTTAATCATGTCAAGCATTGTTGTACAACTGCTACCACAATCAGTATCCAAACCTTTTTCTTCCTAGACTCCTTGACATTGCCTCCCTTTCAAATACCATCACCACCACTGTATCCCATCTATGAAACCCTGATTATAATTGCTAGAAACTATAGGTTCATCATTTCTGGGTTTCATTTAACGAAAGAAGAAAGACATATAACACAACTTCAAGAAGATGACCACCAATGACATAACACCTCTTGAGACAAACCCTCCTATGAATAAACAAAAATATAGAAAATGTTGAAAACATAAATCAGGTTATCACTTTTATCTTCTATATTCATCTCTCCAATGTAGTCTATTTAGTAATCACTTTTGTCCCATCTCTCAATTTTGAATAGAAGGAGGTCACTGGAGGTTCAGTTCTATGTAGTTCCCACAAATGTATCTTGGGCTCCCACTGTCATCCATAGGCTTCTTAAATCAGATTCTCACAACTTGTGCTCTGATACTAAACCCTCCTTCAGATGATATGATTTACAATTCTTCAGTGATTAATGATGGTGTTCTTCCATGTGGATTTAATTGACATCTTTCTGAGATGGCTGCTTGTTTTGAGTCAAGTTTTAAAACCCTAGAAACTACTTTATCTGATAGCTGGACACCACCTGATTTTTCACCACATTTTGCTATAGCACCCATATCTTCTGTGTTCCCTTCCTGAGGGTGAGTATTGAACAGTGCCTAGTTGTTCTTAAATTGGAGCGAGGATTTAGTGTGAGCCCAAAACACATTCCTGAATTATGTTTTTTTTTTAATAATTCTTTTTCTTCTTTTTTTTTTCTAAATCATTTTATTGGGGACTCATACAACTCTTATCACAATGCATACATCCACCCATTGTGTCAAGCACACTTATATATTTATTGCTATCATCATTTTCAAAATATTTTCTTTCTACTTTTTATCAGCTCATCATATTCCACCTCCCTCATCCCTCCTCCCCTCATGAATCCTTGGTAATTCATAAATTATTATGTTTTCAAGCCTTACACTAACCCATGTCTCCCTTCACCCACTTTTCTGTTGTTCATCCCCTAGGGAGGAGGCTATATGTAGATCCTTGTAATTGGTTCCTCCTTTCTACTCCTCCCCCACCTTTCCCTTCCCATCCTGCAATCACTACTTTCATTAGTGGTCACGAGGGGTTTATCTATTCTGGATTCCCTGTGTTTCTAGTACTAGTGTACTAATGTACACTTATCTGTACTAGTGTACATCCTCTGGTCTAGCTGGATTGGTAAGATAGAATTAGGATCATGGGGGGAGGAAGGATTTAAGATCTAGAGGAGAGTTGCATATTTCATTGGTGCTACACTATACCCTGACTGGCTCATCTCCTCCCTGCGAGCCCCCTGTAAGGGAATGTCCAGTTGCCTACAGATGGGCTTTGGGTCTCCATTTCACACTCCCTCTCATTCACAATGATATGATTTTTTTTGTTCTTTGGTGCCTGATACCTGATGCTATCAACACCTTGTGATCACACAGGCTGCTGTGCTTCTACCATGTTGGCTTTGTTGATTCTCAGATCAATGGTCACTTGTTTATCATCAGCTTTCTCCACATTTACTATGCACCCACTTTGTCTTTAGTGATTGTGTTGGGAAGGTGAGCATAATGGAATGCCAGTTTAATAGAACACAGTGTTCTTGCATTTAGGGAGTTCTTGAATATAGGCCCAATGTCCATCTGCTATCTTAATAGTTAACCTTTAAATATATGTACATAGATCAATTTCCCCATCATTATATGTAAGTATATTTATATATACTGTAGTTAGACTTCTATAAATGCTCTTGCCTCCTAGTTCTTTCCTCCATTTGCTTTCCTCTTGTCTCATTATCATGTTTAGTCTTCATTTGAGTTTCAGTAGTTTCTCTCAGTTACGATACCCTTCATCAGACTCTACCAGGCCTCCTACAACCTCTTTGCCATCAATTTTAGATCACTTGTTGTTCCCCCTGGAACCATAGGTCCCATTGTTTTCTCCTCTAGATTGCTTATCCCACCTATCTTATCTAGATAGCCCTGCAAAGATAATAATATGCACAAAAAAACCAAGATGGAGCAAAACAAAGCAACAAAAGAAAATCAAACGACAACAAAACCAAATTAAAAAAGAGAAAAGCCTATAAATAGTTCAAGGTTTATTTGTTGATCTTTTGGAATCTTATCTGGTTGAGTCTGATGACCTGGCCCCAAAGTCTATTTTTGGTATCCCTGGGGACTTCATTGCTCTGCTCCCCTTGCTGTTTTATTGCACCCCCTTAGTGTTTCACAGGGGTTTGTGAAATCAGATCAGGCACTATGTCACCAGTGTTGTCCCCCATAGCGCTATTGGTCAGTGAGGGACATTAGGTCTCATAGTGGAGGCAGTCCTATGGTTATCTCTGTGCAGTATCTGCTTTGTGCAGGAATATCATCCTCAGGGCTTGGTGTGCCAGAATGTGCTTCATTCTCTCTTCCTCCCCCTTCATTTGCTCCTGTGCACTGGTCAGACAGGTCCCTCTCCTTGAGCTGTAGCTTCAGTGTTGTCCTCTGAAGTGAATTCTTCTGTAGGGAGTGGAGGCTGTCCACATAGTTGAGATTTGGGCCAACCCCTCAGACCTCTATGGTATAAATATTTATGGGAGCAGAAAACCTCATTGTTTCTCCTACAGTGTAACTGGTAAGTTTGAGCTACCAATCCTTCAGTTAATAGCCTGTCTCTTAACCCACAGCACCAAAGCACCTGTATAATTTTATAAGACTTATAAGACTCGAGTTTGTCACCAATCTCCAACTCATCTACCCCCCAGGACCCCCCACCACCACACACAGGATTGGAGAAGGAAGAAGGAGTCTTTGGATCTCTTTCCATCTCTATGCACTCCTATTCCCTCAGTGACCTCAATAAGGCATTTGCTTTAAAAGACCACCTACTTAACATTGTCAGCATGCTGATGAATCTGAATCTTCAACCTGAGCTTTAATCTTACTTAATATCCACTTGAAAGTCCTTTAGGCATTTCAAGTTTAACCAGTTCAGAACTGTGTCCCTGCTGTCCATAAGATAAGATCGATGGTCAAACCATCCCTTCCCATCTTCTTCCCCTTCTCAAATAGTTGAAGCACAATGATCAAGGTTAGCCATGTTAACCAAAACACCAGAGGCCACCTACAACTCTTCTCCGCCACCTGCCATACTTGTAACACTAACTTCAATGTAATTTATGCTACCAATTACTTCTTTCAAGATCTAGGTCCAAGTCTTTATCTCTCCCACAAAAAATGCAATAACCTTTACCTTGGTCTCCAAGTTTTGGTGCTTATTCTTTTACTGTCTGTTCTCAACTGAGCAGCCTGATCCTATGAAGATGAGTTAGATCATGTCACTCCTCTGTTCAGATACTCCCTCAGCTTCTGATCACATTCACGAAAGCCCAAGTCCTTACCAGAACTCAGAAAGCCTCGCATGATGGGGCTCCTTCTCTTTCTGATCTCACCTCCTAGGGCTTACTCATTGATTGCTCTCTCTTCCATCTCCCTGCCTACTCTGATGTTTCTCAAACAGATCAGCATTTGCCCACTCAGGGCCTTTGCTGTTACCTTTGCTAACTGGGCTTCCCCTACATGTCTGCATGACTTGTTCTCTGAATTTCTCAGATCTTTACTCAGAAGTTGCCCGCTCCCCGAGCATACCATCTAAAATGTCAAGGCTGACCTGCAACTCATAGACTCATTTCCCCCTCCTTAGCACTTATGGAGTATACTGTCCATTGCACTTATGTGTCTTCAATGGCTACTTATTTGTCAGTAATGTCCATGCGGGCAAAGTTTTTACGTAGCTGACATAAAGGAAGCAATCAATAAATATTTGCTCAATTAATGAATTAGTTTCTATCTTTTAAGGTCATGGCCCCTGTTTGCTATGGAGATATAAATTCTTCCAAGGTATTATGTGCCCTCCAAGAGCTCACTTACCTGTTGAAGGGGAATAAGAGCTAGCAATATTCAGTAGTGTGGCAAGTGCCATATCAATGGCCTAGAAAATAATATGAACAGGTTTCAGAGGGGAAAGACCAGGAAAGGCCCATTTGTTCCAGTAGGACATTGAAGGCAAGGGGGGCCTTGCACTCGGCACTAAGTGAGAGAGTAGGGGCCATGCCTGAAATCCTGCCTCTTTCAGTAGCTTTGCAGTTGAACTGCATTTGTGGCCTTGCCTCTACCTTCAGCTTGATGCTGTCGAGACATCCTTGAGAAAAATGTATACATGACTTTCTGAGTGTCCCAGTTACCACTAAGCTGGGCTAGCTATGAGACTATTCCTTTTTTCATCTCAAAGAATACCTGCTTGTCTAGTGCTGGCCTCCTACAGAGAGTGTCTTTTCCCCAAAAATACTTTTATTGGGGGCTCTAATCACAATCCATACATTATTACAACCCAAACATTTATCCAGTGTACCAAGCACTTTGCACATATGCTGCCATCATGATTTTCAAAGCATTCTTTTCTCACTTGAGCCCCTGATATCAGTTCCCCATTTCTTTGCCTACCCTCCCTCCCTCCCTGCCCACCCTCCTTCAGAAACCCTTGATAAGTTATAGGTTATTATTTCCATATTTTACATCGTTCTCCATCATCCCTCACCCATTTTTTCCATTATTAGTCCCCATAGAAGGGGGTTCTAGGTTTATCCTTGTGATTGATTTTCCCTTTCTTTCTCAACCCTTCCCTAATCCTCCTGGTATCTCTACTCTCATTGTTAGCTCTGAGGGATTTATCTATCCTGGATTCCCTGTGTTGCGGGCTCTTATCTGTAGCAGTGTGCATGCTCTGGTCAAATCCAATTTGTAAGGTAGAATTGAGGTCATGATAGTAGGATGAGAGAAGCACCAAAGAACCAGAAGAAAGTTGTGTGTGTCCTCGGTGCTATACCGAACACTGACTGGCTCATCTCTTTCCTGTGACCCCTCTGTGAGGGGAGGTCCAATTGTCTACAGATGGGCATTGGGTTTCCACTTCATTCCCCCTCCCATACACACTGGGTATGATTTTGTTCTGGGTCATAGAAGCCTGATACCCGATCCCATTGACACCTTATAAACACACAAGCTGGTGTGCTTCTTCTATGCGAGCTTGCTGTTTCTGAGAGAGAGTGTATGCAAGAGATTGGAGTCCAATTTAGACAAACAAAACACAAGATACAGGCCAACTGACCCTGGGTTTTAATCTCCATCTATGAGGTAACTGATACCTTACATAAAGGCATTTCTGGATGGTGAGCAATTCCACATCATTGGAATTTACAGATGACTGAAGTCTTCTGTTTTTAAATACCATGATTGAAAAGCCCATTGAGTGGTTCTCTGGTGGAACAGTTTTATAATACAGGCAGGGTGTTGGAGGCTATCTGGACAGTGGATTGCTTACTACAGGCCTCGAGAGTCCTGCAGATTTTCTAGTTGGACCTTTTTAAATAGCTTTCTTTTTGCTTTCTTTATCCCTTTCAGCCTATGAGATCTCATTCTCAGTTGTTGCTTCTGATGATCTGTGGATTATCCACATGCAATAAGTTATTTTAATTATTACTTAATTACTTAATTATTACAAAGAACACAGAAGATGGGCTATGGAGGAAACTTTTAGTTTAGGGTTAAGCTTTCCAGCTCCAGCTTCTCTTCACTTTCACTTTTAATGCTCATGTTATAACAGATGCATATTTAACAAGCAAGAGCAAGATGAAAGTGAGCAACTCTGTCCATACAAATTGGATCTTTCCCTGAGTTGGAATTTCAATGAGGGGAAAACAAGAGAGGCTTCAAACAGAAACTTACCAAAAAGTTTTAAAAATTGAGGTAACAGAGACTTCCTTACTCTTTCTTTATCGATATATTTATTTTATTTATTTTATTTTTAGTGAAAATAGACACAGCTAAACAGATACCCACAACAATCTCTGGAATTCATCGACATAACTTTCGATCTTCAAGCTGTGTCATCCTGCTTGTTATCTCTATTCGAATGATTTCACCACTATGACTAGATTTAGTAACCCCTGGACATCTTATCTGCTAATTACTCTTGTCAGCCTGAGCCAAACTGTTATTTAGTTTAATCATGACTCCAGGAGATAGTTTTGGTTCAAGGTTTAAAGATTAAATTCAGGGTTTCTCCTGGTCTTGATGGCTTCAGCAAATCTGGATTCCATAAGAATTTGAAATTATGCTCCACATTTTTCCTTCTTTTGATCAGGACCTCTCTGAGATTCTAAGCAAAGTGGTAATAGTAGCCAGGTGATATCCCATTCTTCCAGTCTTAAGGTAAAGGAGATGGTTAGACCTGCAGCTGAATTTTTCCTTTGATTCCTGGATCTCCTTCCTAGGCTACTTGAGGAGATGGAAACCAGGCTGCGTTTCATTCTGTTAACACGGGAGAGTGTGAGTCAGATCCAATGTGACAGCTATAGTGCTATGGATTACTTACTGGTAATTCTAGCTCTTGGAGGTATAGTATTTGTACTGTACTATAACTAATGTAAATACAGTCCCTCCCCCCACCCCTAGACATCTTGTCTTTGCTTTAGAGCTAGAGTTGTCAATTTGAGCTTATCTAGATCATTCTGTAAGAGAGGCTCATGCTCAGGACAAACATGCTCTGAAATTGAGATAAACTATTGTTTAGTTTAAACATGGGAAAGACGATGCAGTTGTGAGGTACTTGTGGTCCACCAAGGGGACAGATTGCATGGCTAATAATGTAAATCAGGTATGTGGCACCAGGTTGATAAGGTATATGGAATCCTAACATGGGGATTGGTCAGCTTTGCCATGCTGCTAAATCTACAAGGCGCCATCTTAGAGATGGAAATGTGGTAGAGATCTCCTGGTCACCAAGAAAGAAGAGTCAAGAGTGGAAGGCATCTTTGGAGCCCAAGATGCCTGGGGTAAACCTGCTTGATTAAAAGACTGATGGAAGTTGCACTAGAGGTGTCAAGAGAGAGTGAGAAGTAGTCTTGGAAAAATTGTAACAGAAGTAGCAGATCCAAGAATACAAGAGAGTGTGGTGGCCTACCTGGCCTACAGAACAAGAGAATTTAATGCCTTGGGGCAAAAAGCTTTCTGGCAAAGTGGATTGCCAAAGGACATTTAATTAGGGTCTGGGGGTGCTAGGTTTGCCAATGCTTGGGAGTTGTGTTGAAAGCCTTCAGTAGAAAGCATACTGGTAGAGTGGAGTATCTTTGGGCATTTACTGGCAAACTAACATTTGCCTGAGCAGGGCAAAGGTCAAGGGACTGAGAGAGGCCAAGAGCCAGGGTTTTTCTGTGGATGTGGCTGAGAGGAGACTCTCCCTTTTAAAGAACTATATTTTGAGTGTTCCTAATTCTGAATTGTGACGTGTTGCTTCCCTAATAAACTACAGCATTGTATCTTGATCCTGTAGCATTGCAACAAATTATTGATTCTAGGAGAGATGGACATGCCTGGATTGGGAGTGGTTGGTGTCAGAGTTGGTGAAAGGGCTGGGAGGAGGAGGCAAGTCTGATTTCCTCATGGGAATCGGCCTGGTGCTGATGCTGGGGACTGTCCCTCTTCACGAAGTTAAAGGAGGTCAGATGCCAGCCTTATGATATGTTCCCCAAAGCATCTAACAACAAGTATATTAGCAGATGTATTTTTGTTTTGCTGTTCCTGTTCTTGAAAAGTTCTCTATAATAACACCAATAAACAAACCAAACTCACTGCCATCGGGCTGATTATGACTCACAGTGACCCTCCAGGACCGAGTAGAACTGCCCCTGGGTTTCTGAGACTGTAACTCCTTGTGGAAGTTTCTTCCACATATACTACAATGCTTGGCAATTAATCTTTTTTTTTTTTTGATATATACTGACAGCTTAGTGATACATTTATATTGTTCCAGTTGGGCTTCCATTACCTTTTGTGAGTGTAAATTTTCTCTTCTTTCACAAACAAAAACCCACTTCATTCCAAAGAATGACTCTCTTTCAGTGATTCCCATCTAACACCCCTGGTAACCACTACAAATCATTGATTTACTTTTTCTTGTTATTTCATATAAACAAGACTGCATAATACTTATTCTTTTGTGATTGGCGTGTTATGCTCAGCAAATTATTTTCAAGGTTCATCCATGTTGCAGCATGCATTAGGACATCGTTACTCTTCATGGCTGAGTAATATTCCATTGTCCACATCTCATTTTCCATTCACTCATAGATGGGGACATAAATTGTTGCCAGAGTTTTGCTCTTTTGAATAGTGCTGTAATGAACATGAGTGTGATTATGTTTGACTCTGTCACTACAATTGCTGTCTCTTTAAGACATGTCACTACTTTCAGGTATTCCACCAGGGATCTGGGTATGTCTGGCATACCTGGTGGTGACATGAGTCACATGTTAGATTGTTAACCTCAAAGTCAGCAGTTTAAAATCACCATCCATTCCTCAGGGGAAAGATGATCCTTTATACTATTATAAAGAGTTGTAATCTTGGAAACCCACAGGGACAATTCTACTCTGTCCTGAAGCATCTCTACGTGTAGGAATGAACTCAATGGCTTCTTGTTGTTAAATGCTACCAACCCATAGCGACCCTATTTTCAAAAGAATGAAACACTACCTGGACTTTTACCTCTCCCCCAACTTTAACTATACCAGAGCCCATTTGTGGCAGTTACATAATCTCCTGTCAACTTGTGAAAGGGTGGAGTCTAGCCTATTAATCAGGTCTCAGCTTGGTGACTTCACTTGGAGGTGCCATGGAGATAAAGTTCGTATACTCTGCTTCATCTTTCTGCGAAGAAGACACATGGAGCTATGCTAACACCCTAGAACTGGAGCAACCCCATGGAAGCCCCTGCTAGCGCTGAGATGCTTCCACTGTCACTGGATCCAAAAGGTTTTCCACCTATTGGCCTGTGATCATTTTGCATTTGGCATCATTGAATGCCTTGCATGAGTCTGAAGAGGAATTTGTACATTAGTATGGGACATATGGATTAGTATTGGACTTATGGACTTGATCTGGATTGGACTGGGCTGAGATGTTTTCTTAACGTACAATTGTTCTTTAATGTAAAAATCTCACTTGCACACATATGAGTGTCTATGAATTTATTTCTCTAGTCAACCCAGACTAACACACCATTGTTGCAGCCAAACTGTCAATCAAATGGTAGTAAAGAGAATACCATGGATTTCTAGAAGCACAATTGTTAAGAATGTGGCTAACTGAAAGGTCAATAGTTTAAATCCTTTAGCTATTCGCCAAAGAAAAGAACTGACAGTGCGCTTGTAAACATTACAGCCTAAGAAAGCACATGTGGACAGTTCTACACCATCATGTAGAACTCAGAAACTCCTCATAGGTTCTTAACATTACCGTGTGTTGTAATTGAGTTGGTGGCAGGGAGTTTTCACTTTTGAAACAATGATCAATGATGATGAGCATTAATGTGTTTGTTGGTCACTTGAATATATGCTTTAGTTAAGTGTTTGTACAAGTGCTTTGCTCATGTTTAAATTGAATTATCATTTTGTTGGTGAAGATAGAAACATGAACGTAAACATAACTACACATACATACAAGGCACTGACCTGCATTAAATATATGACTTCTGAAAAAAATTTTTTTGGTCTATAGACAGGCTATCTTTTTCTCTTTTGATAAAGTCCTTTGATGAACACCAAAGTCACTGCTTTCATAAGGATTCTGAGTCACAGCAACCCTATAGGATGGTATAGAATTTCTTAGGGTTTCACAGGCTGCAAACCTTTTTATTGAAGCAGAAACCTTCCCCTTTTTCCTGAGGATCAGCTAGTGGGTCTGAACCATCAACCTTATGATTAACAGCCCAATGCTTAGTCCGAGATTGCAATGCTCTATTTCATCCTCTGAAGATAGAAAAATCATTATTGGGTATATTTCTTTCTTTTTTGGGGGCAGGGGGAGGAGGGCAGTTGAAACTAGCTTGGGTGTCATGAAAGAATTTAAATCCATTTTAATTTTACATTTTCTTCTTTTATGACCTTTCAGATCAGTGTTTAGGTCTGATGAATAAGGAATCTGGAGGGTTTTACAAGGACTTTTTTTACAATTCAATTTTATTTATTTTTATTGCCTTCCCCCTATTTGTGGAATATAAAGAAAACAAAGGAAATAAGCTTTATGCAGTTGCAAAGCCCATGTCATCAAAACAGTGCAGTGCCCCCATAATCCCCCATATGTGACAGTGTATGTGGCAGTACCCCTCATAAACCCCCCATAATTGTTATTTTTTTCTTCCTCTTGTTGAGTTTTCCTTGCCCTCCCATCAAGTGTCTTCACCTCCTGTCCCTTCCCTTTCTCCTCAAACTACCCCCGCCCCAGCCTTTGCCTCATTATTGTCTTCAAACTCTTTTCCTTTGTGGAAGTAATGTGGAAGCCATTACTTTTCCTTTATAATAATGGTGCCATGAAATATTTATCTTTATGGAAATGACTGCCTTTGCTGAGCATAATGTTCTCCAATTGTGTCCCTGTTGTTAGGTCTTGACTGGCTCATCTCTTTCCTGCGATCCTTCTGTAAGGGGATGTCTAATTGCCTACAGATGGGTTCTGGATCCCCATTCTATACTTCCCATCATTCACAATGATATGATTTTTTGTTCTTTGATAGTTGAGACCTGATCCATTCAATCCTCATGATCAAACAGGCTGATGTGCTTCTTCCATGTGGCTTTGTCATGTCTCAGCTAGATGACTGCTTGTTTATCTTCAAGTCTTTAATATTCCAGACTCTCTATATTTTTATAGCCGGGCAACATCAGCTTTCTTTTTTCTCACATTTGCTTGTGTACTCCCTTTGTCTTCAGTGATCATGTCAGGAAGGTGATCATCTCAGTGTGCCAAATTATTAGGACAAAGTGTTCTTGTGTTGAGGGAATACTTGATTAGGGGTCCACTGTCCATCTGTTTCCTCAATACTAAACCAACAAATATATGTTCATAGAGATCTATTTCCCCCTGGTCATACAGTTGTATATAAATATATTTACATATGCATAAGTCTGTATTTAGATTTCTATAAATGCTCGTTGCCTCCTAGTTCTTTCCTCTATTTTTCTTTACTTTCCTATTGTCCACTACCATGTTCGGCCTTCATTTGGGTTTTAGGAATTCCTCTTGGCAACATTGTCCTTGACCCAGCCCGGCCAGACCTCCTACACTGTCCTCACCATCGATTTCAGTTACTCCTTGTTTCCTTGTCCCTGGATTTGTTAACACCCACTTCATTTCCCCTACCTCCTCCTCTTCCATGTCCCCCTGGAACTATCATCCCATTGTTCTCTCTTCAGTCTTGTCCATCCTGCCTATTCCTTTCAGATAGACATGCAGCAACAGCAATATGTACCCATACAAGACAAGCCAAAATGAAGCAACAATAGAAAATAACACAATAGCTACAACAACAACAAGAACAACAACAAAAACCCTTTGACTAGTTCAAAGTCTATTTGTTGTCCCCTACGAGTGTTCTCCAGTAAAGTCTGATGGGGCACCACACCCATAATGTTTTAATCATTTGTCAAAAATCAGGAGTTGCTAGATACTTGGTGGTATTCCTGGGTTCTCTATTTTAACCCATTCATCTTCATATCTATTGTCATACCAATACTAAGTTGTTTTGATAGTTGTGGCTATATGATAGGTTCTGAAATTGGGAGTGAAAGGTGTCCTGCCTTCTCTTTTGTTTTTTAACAGCATCTTGTTGATTCTATATTTCTTTCCTTCACACATAAAGTTAGTTTTCTGTTTTCATTTGAGAGCTGTGCTGGGATTGGACAGGAATTGCATTGGATTTATAGAGTGTTGCTATGTTTAGTAATGTGTCATTAGGGGAAAATAACAAAGACACCTATATCCCATAGCTTCATCCCTGTTTCCATCCAAGAATTTTATGGTTTAAAATTAACATTTATATCACAGATCTTGTGTTAATCTGGGTAGATTAAAGAAACAAATTCATACATACTCATATGTGTATAAGAAAGAGCTTTATATACAGGAGCAATTGAATATTGAGAAAACATCTCAGCCCAGTTCAGATCAAGTCCATAAGTCTGATATTAGCCCTTATGTCTGATACCAAACTATAAATTCCTCTTTAGACTCATGAACCCATGCAATGATGCCAAATGCACAAAGATCACAGGCCAGTGGGTGGGAAGTCTTGTGGTTCCAGTGGCATCATAAGCATCTTAGTGCTGGCAGGGTTCTCGACATGGGTTCTCTGGCTCGAGAAATCTGGCTTCATCTGCCTCTCTTCAGTTATGCCCCATCGGCATTCAAAGGTTCTGAAGGTTTTATGACCCATCAATGTCATTATGATTAACTCTGTTTTGAGAAGGCAGCTCTTCCTCGGTCATAGTTTGAGTGCCTTCTGATCTTAGGGACTCATCTTCTGGCACTATGACAATATTTTGTGGCTATTCATGAAGTGTTCAGTATCTGAACAATGTTCCTGAAGTTTTCAGCTGCTAATGCTTCTGAAGCTTATTCTGACTTCATAGTCTGTTTTAGGTCTGGAAACTCTCCCAAAACCAGTCACTCTGAGTAACTCTGGAAAAATCAGTGTCACCATGTCCAGCATCACAGCAATACACCACAGTAAGACAAACTGAGACATGTGAAGAAGCTGTTTACCAGGGATGCAGAGATCTTCTGCTTGATTTCTCTTTGTTCCCCAAGGTTCTCAATTCTATATCATTGATCTATGATTAGGTCACTAAACCAATATCAGTTGGTTTGGGTTATGAAATTTAGAAGGGTGTCATTTTCAGGGCTCTAGCTCCATGGTAGGAAAGGTACCTTCTTTGGTGACTGTTAGTCCTGTAGCCCCAAAGATTTCCCCCCTTTCTTCTTTGATGAGTTTCTATAAACCTTTGGAGTATTTAATCACACCATTAATCCCTGCAATGCAAAGTATGAGAAAACTTTCAAAAGTTTGTGAACAAATTCTGTTATTTTCCCATACTTTCATGAACCTTTTAAAGTATCCTTGCATTATCAATCAGGAAGATTTCTCAATGGAAATGCTCTATTATCCATTTTTTTTACATGACAATTCAGCAGCTACATTTTCCTCTCAACATACACCCCTTTGAACAGACAATTCCACATAATTCATGTTCATTTAGCAAAGGTTTCCTCTAACCTGGAGGCTTGCTTCTGTTACAGTTAAAATGTTCTCTTCTCTTACTTTTAAGAGGGCGAGGGCATGACTGAGATTCAAACTCAGTCCTCCTTGCCGGTTCACAGGGAAGCTTTGCTATATGAGATGAATTATGATTCAGAACTCAGTGGACCCAAAACAGTCAATGTAATTACCCTTTGGTGCATTCTTGGACAAATGATATTTAAATCAATTTGATGGAAAAACAAAAATAAATGTCAAACCAAATACCAAAGAATGAATAACCTGCTGCAAATTTGCTAGAATCATAAGCAGTTCTCTGTGTTTTCAGATTGCCTTATGAACCATGTCAATACACTAGCCTTGTGGTAATTTTAAAAATCTAAAACACCAATACCTATTCAGTCAAAGGGACAAATGTAAATTCAACTTGGCCTGTAAACAAATTAGCACAGAGCTATGTTTGTGCTTAAGGTGAGGCAGCTGTTAGCCATTCTAAGTGTTCCTGTAAAGAACTTTCCTCTGAGAAACTCAAAGTTCTGAAGAATAGCACCAGTAGGAAGTTACCTTCTTTTTATAGATTTGAGATGGTGGCCCAGGAAAGTTAAGTTACATATTCATAGAGATACCTATTCATAGCCCCACTAAAGCTTGTCTCTCTAGAGTGCCTGCTGATACCTACATGTGTCTTTGATGACCTTGTCTCAGGTGTCTGTCCAACCCTCTTCCCCTCATTCGTCTATCAACTAGCTCCTTCCTTAAAATGTCTGTGAATTTTGGAGAAGACAGAAGTCTTGGATTTTTTGCATCATGGTGTAAGGAAATAGTGAATATTGTATCATCTTGGTTTTAACACATACCCTTTTTACTTTTATACTTCACTATGAACAAACAAGGAAGGTGAATTCCCATATGGAGATGTATAGACTATGTCAGATTAGTGAGGCTAGGTTGTCAGGAGAACTAGGCTGTAGCTTGTTATGTGTTCTTTTTTTAAAAAAAAAACAAATGGTAATTCTTTTTTGGGGGGGCATCACTGCCCTCTGGTGGTCATGGGAGCTACCCAGCCTTGCTCCTGGAGAGTTGCTGCTGGATTTGAACTGCCAAGCCCATGGGCTGCAGTCCCGCACTCAACCACTATGGCACCAGGGCTCAGCCCTGTTATGTGTTCTTAAAGCATCAAAAAAAAAAAAAAAAAAAAGACAGCCCCACATCCGTAGCCCCAGACTGCAGGAACAGTAAGGCCTAAATGTGCACAAGGAGAGAAAAGCAGCATGCACAGGAGTGGCAACTCTAAGGTTAGTGTGATCCAGTGTACTAACTCACTGTGTCACGCTCTTCCCCGGCCCCTGCCTCTCCACCTCATGGACCTCCTCTTGTACCAGACAATACAGAATACTTATTAAGGATAATTATCCATTTCAGGTACAGAGATGTGATACGTGCAGTTGTAGATTGCTCAAATGTAGTATTTCTTTGATTATATGAATACTAACAACCATATTGTTTTATAAAACCTTTGTACTTTATTTATTTATTTTAATTAAAAGGCCATTTTGTTGAAGACTCTTAGAACTCTTGTTACAATCCATGTTTTGACTTTAAATTACATTATTGGTTACACCTTGATTAGTAACTGAGCAGAAATTTAAAAAAACCAAAAACCTTTCTCCTTCTTTTCTTCCAATCATTACTTCATTATCAAAAATAGCTACTGACACACTTTCCATACACCACTCACCACAACGCTGTGACTGAAAATTTGACAGAATCAGCTACTTAAAAAACACGGACAGCAACAAAAAGAGCATGTGTTTGTTGTGTGGGCGGATGAAACTATCTGATTCGAGGGATCATTTTAATTGGATACTAGGGGACAGCCTTGGCCAGAGCACATTAGAGTGTTCAAAAAACGGCATTAGAGTTTTGATATATTGATACATGCAAGTTGGGCTTATGAAAAATATTTTTGTTATTATAACTACTCACAGGGATATTTTGAACAAATTTCTGCTGAAACACTACACAAGGTTGTATAGCCATCATGTTAGTGTGTCATCCTCTCTAATAGAGTCACCAGATATGGTCTGTACTCCCTAGCCTCGCTACTCCCTCCCCTGGTATGCCACTAATCCACAGTTCTCTAAGTAAGATAGGCCCAAATCAGAAAACAGAGAATACCTATAGAAGACATCAGAGTCCAAAGGCTGGAAAATGGATAAAGACACCAGCAAGAATGAGTGAGGGAAGTGTCCTTAAAGATGATTGGTGGGGAATGAAAAGTGAATTCTTGATTCCAACTAGGTTGGGCAAATGGAATAGACCCAACTGGTGGCCTTTAAACCTGAAAGACAGTGTAAGGCCTAATGGAGAAATCTCCATCCTACAGCAGAGTCCCAATGACAGCTACGATCTACCTCATCATGCATTCATTTCATGTACATCTCCCAGGTAACACACATAAAGCAGTGGGGATTATTAGACAGAAATTATTAGACAGAAAATTAGATATTTCCTACCTTCACAGGTCTTACCGTTGAGAGACAGACACAAAACACATAATTAGATAACAGTGACTTACTTACCCTTGTTGCAAAAGCACTGGAGAGAAATCACAGCCTACAATGAGAACTCACGCCCAATCTACTTTGAAGGCAAGAGGAGATTTGTGATACAGATGTTCAAAATGGAAACGAAGCTTTTAAATGGACAGATGTACCAACCATTGTTAATACCTCCAATGATTAGAATCAAAGGAAAATATGCATTCAGAGTAATCTAGAAGCTTGAAAATGGGCAAGAGAAAGAAGTTCCACCAATAGCCGAAGAGCACAGGAGAGGTTGATTCCTCAATGTTGGTGAGTAGTAAGCGATCATGAGGCCCCTCTGCCTTTCACTTCTCTTGGAGCTGAATCCAGAGTGGGCACAAGGAAATTGGTTGCTAAGCCTTAGTAAGGAGGACATTTTTATTACATCTGTCTCAGTTTGACCTCAATGTCCCAGTTCTACATTTCTGATCTGCGTTTTTATTTTCCCGGTCACTGCACTTGGTTGTATTTACGACTTTCTTCATTTTAGTCCAGGAACTTAATACCCTATTTCTGGACAATATACATCTATCTTTGAGATTTCTGCTGTAAAGTATCTGGGCTGAACAAAGACTGGGATCTTCTGTGACAATGACGTTGTCGTGCTTATGACAAATACATAAATGGATCCTTCAGCTTTTTAACTTATTTTTAGATGTAGGCTTCTGTGGTCCAACCCCATGACTCTGTAGAATTCCCAAGGTTGTTCAAACCTTTGCACTGAGATGCTAGAACATCAGGGCCTACCATGCAAGCTGGTGCCTTTGAACTTCCCTGATTATGGGTGCTTTGGCCCATAGTCTCTGTGGCCTTAGAATGCATTACTGATGCTGTTCTAGCAGCTAACTATGTTGGAACATCAAAGCTGGTTGCCCAGAGTTCAAAGAATGAATGAACTACTGCAAGGTATTTAGGAGCTAAAGAGCTCCTTCTACATTCAGATTCGAAGATACTTTTGTTTGAATGGGAAGGTGTAGTAACAGACGGAAATTTTACTTGCTAGTAAAAACTGCAAAAGACATGGGTGTATGTGATTGCCTGAATACTGCCCTAATAGGAATACAGAATGCTAGGTTACAGCCACACAGCACTTTAAACGGTGTATAAAACCTATCAGGTCGTATCAGTGGTGCTATGTACCATTCTGAGCACAGAACTTAAGAAGGATTCAGACAAGATTAAGAGCGATTAGACTAATGGAAAGAGGCCCAAGATAATTCATCTAAAGAAAGGGAATGGTGAAGAGAGGAAGTTCTTATTCTGAAAAAAAAAAAAAAGAAGAAGACCGATAACTGCTTTTAAACGTTAAAAGAATGGTGGCAGGAGAATTAGTCTTACTCTGAATTGTCACAGGGGCCAATGGGCAAAAGCATCAGGAAGACAGATTTTCCAATCAAAAGCCGCAGTTTTCTCATAGTATATTTGTAACAGAATGGCGCAAAGTCTACGGCTACAACAGGCAGCAGCACGTACCCTGCCTTGACAGGCGTTTGAATGCAGAGACAATAGTTTTGGGGTTGGCGTGGGGTGGATTCAAGCACCCACTCAGCACTTGGACTAGAAATACAGATTCTAGATTTTCCCCTGGTGCTGTGGACAATCCAGCCAAGGGAGCCTGCTACCCTCGACAGTTCAGCATCAGCAGCCTTGTTGTTATGCATAATATGAGATCTACCCTAGCTTCCAAAGGGGCTGGCCAGCATCTGCTACTGGAGCTACACCACAGACCAGGCACTCCTTGTTAGCCGCACATCACCTATACAAGGCCTTGTCGTGTATGTTTTCCATTTCGTGTGGAGAGAGAGTGGGCCAGAGATAAGTGCTAGCTCTTGCCAATGAGCTGATACTGACTCAGTGATCCTCAAGAGCAGGACAGAACTCTCCCGGTGAGTTTCTGAGACTGTCATGAGGTCCAGGAATAGAACGGCCCATCGTTCTCCCTTGCAGCAGCTGCTGGTTTCCAACTGTCTGTGGTCATGTGGATCACAGACTGATGTGCAAACCCGTAAAGCCCTCACTGAAGAGAGGAAGTGATTACCTAATCCTGGTCCACTCTTGACCTGCCTCCACCAGAGTCTGGACTAGGGTCGCTTTGAAGAAAACTGTGAATGTGCAAAGTTTGTCCAGATTATATATAATAAACATTTTTTTCTATATTGAAAATCAACGTGTGTTCCTTAAAGATAATTTGAACATTATGGAAAAGATGAATATGAAAAATAAAAGCATACCAGCCTCAAATATGACGTACAATTTGAAACCATTGTCTTGCAATGATTTTTTTCAAGCCTTTGATATGCATTTCCAAAAATTTGATGATTCATATTTCCATCAATGACAGTAGACGAGAAAAATCTGTCTTCTTAAATCTTCATGTGCAGTGCATATTACCATTTTTTTAAAGCCACGAGAAGATCTTTTTTTTTTTTTTTTATCATCCAGGTGCCATGGAAGGAGCCCTGGTGGTGCTGCTGGGCATGTGCTGGACCACTCACAGCAACGTCAGTGGTTTACACCCACCAGCCCCTGTCCTCCATGCAGGAAGGACCCGTTGTCTGCTAGGAAACTCTAGTTAGTCTCACCCTGAACTCAATGACAGTGAGCTGTCTCCGAGGATATGGATACCAATGAAGATGCTCTTGGTTATTTAGGGTTAACTGTGTTCCACTCACCTTGAATGGAGTCAGCACTCATTGCTGTTAGGTACGAGCAGGTCGATTCTGATGCTACCCAATTCAGTGCCATCCTCCCAATTGTTCCGATGCTTAAGCTCAACGTTGCAGTCACTGTGTCCGTCCATCTTCTTGAGGGCCTTCCTCTTTGCTGCCTTACCCAGCATGCGATTCTTCTCTGGGGATTGGCAATAACCACCTCGTGAAATCCTCACAAGCACCCTAAACAAAAAACCACATCAAACTCATTGCCACCAGGTCAACTCTATCTCACGGTGCCAGAGTAGAACTGTACTATGGGATTTTCACCTTTGTCACCTTTACAGAAACAAATCACCTCCTGTCCCCTTTCTGGTGTGGTGCTGCCGAGAGGGTAGGCTTGAAACATCGACCTATCCATGAGGACTTGAGCAAAGAGGAGTCGCGTCATGCATGGACCTCACCACCAGCCCATGAGGTAGATGTCATGATCCTCACTTCCCAGCAGGTGAAGTAGAAATTCATAGAACTTAATGTTCTGTGTCACTCGGCTTATGAGGGTAGTAGCCTGTGCATGTGCTCCTTCAATGCAAAGGCCAGCTATCCTTACTGCCAGGAGTTCCTCACCCTCCAACTTGACGCCCAACTACTAAACTGACTCTGTGGTATAGGGCGGGGGCGGGGGGGTGGGGGGGAAGCCCATGATTGGAACCAGAGAGGCAGGACTATATTTTCAACCTAACTCACCACTTAGCACTTAGTCATCTTGGACAAGCTACTCAATCATCTTGATCCTCAGTTTCTTCATCTGCAAAATACAGACTTGTTTTGCACAATGAACTCATGAGTGTGGCAGGGGGTCTGAGTTGAGCAAGTAAGCATAAAATAAGGGTAGATAAATGTCCTGTACGGTAGATAAATTATCCTTTTAGGAGGTGCTATTTGGGGGACCCAGTCTGTGCCAGGCACTTTCACCCCTGAGAATGCAATTGTGAACAGGTCACACAAACTCCCTGCTCAGAGACACTTACCAGCAGCGAGTGACAGTTATTCAAATTAACACACAGGGCCATATTACCCAATAAGTAAGAGAGACACAGGTTTGGTTGTGCACACTTGTTAATCTTTGATGTGCTTTTAAAAATGTTAAACTGTGCTCTCCAGATGAGTAAACTCACGCTTACCTTGCGTACTGGGTACTCCCTACATTTGAAAAAAAGGCTCTGGTTTCATAGGAAGGTGTTGTGGGGCTCAGAGAGAGATAGATGGCAGCTATACTTAGAAGCATAATCTTTGCTTTAGTGGGAAAAGTGTGATGCTGTTCACTAAAGATTAGCAAGAATGTGCAAACAAACCCATACCTGTCTTACTTATGGGTAGTTCTATTCTGTGAACAAGCAAGCACAGAAAGCATTGATCACAGATTGTTAAGTGCTAGTCAGTAGCCAGAAGCGGCTAGGAAAGGATCTTTTAAGGAGGTGGCGTTTCTGCCCAAACCTAAATGAGACAAGGCACTGCTATGTGAAAATCCAAGGAAAGAGCAGGCCAGCAGGTAGGGTAGCCAGGATGAAGCGCCTAAGCCTGTGTGAACAAGTCTGGTCATACATACTAAGCTGAAGGGAACGTGACTCAAGACAAGGCGAGCCATGAAGATCTCAATAAATGAATGATTTTCAATTGTGCTCCGAAGAGCCCGGGCTGGTGGGACAGGAGCTAAATCACTGTTTAAAGTTCACTGACAGTTATGCAGGACCTGTATTCTAATAATAGAAGTAGATTTCCTGGGAGACACAAACAACTAAGCACTCGCCAGAAGGTTTCAGGGTCAGACCCACCTAGCTGCACTTTGTAGACAGCTCTGCTGACCTGCTTTTCGAAGGCCAAAGCCTTGACAATTCAAAACTGCAGTTCTATTGGGGTCAGCATGGGTCAGAGACAAGATGATGGCCACTGTTATGTCTTTAAGTAAGGGAAAGCAGGGAGACTAGTTAGGAAAATATTTCAGTATTTTCCAAACGATCTTCCAGTTCTGAAATGCCGGAAGTTTGAGAACTTGTGATGGTAACAGATATGGAAGAAGCAACATGCAGGTCCTGTTTTACAGGGAGAGTTGACATGGGTTGGATATGGGAGAAAAAAGAATGAAGAGTCGCTCAAGCATAACCCTCACTCGTCTCTAAAGACAGCACAGTTCATTTTTCTTCTTCAGTACCGGGAGTGTTTCTTTAGCTGAATACCAGATGAGGGTGTCAGCTTCAATTGGTGGCTGTGCTGTATGGGAAGAAATGTGTCTTACGGCACTAAACTCCTTCTCCTCCCAGGGAGATACTCATCCTAAGAGAAGCTTCTGGATCCATGTCCCCCCTCACTCTGGGACATAGGCTTTTTCAGCAGCATGGCTGGAGGTATATGAACTTGTGTTTTTTTTTTTTTCCAGTGTCCTTTCCCAGATGGTTGACTTTAGATCCATTAAATGGATCTGTGCTGTGACTTTATAATAATGAGGGTTATACATTATGTTATATCATATCCTCATGAGGATTTTGAGTGAAGAACTTGGCACATATTAAATCCCAAACCATACCCTTTACTGTAGAGTCACTTCTGATGCAATGGTGACCCCGGGTGTTAGAGAGTAGGCCTGTGCCCCATACGTTTTCAACACAGCGAACTTTTGTAAGCAGATTATCAGTGTTTCCTTTCAAGACATCTCTGGATGGGTTTGAACTGCCAACCTTTCTGTTGGTAGTAGAGTCCTTAACGATTTGTGTCACTCACAGACTTAATAGAATGATTGAAAAGTAAATAATGCTTTAGTACCAACTCATTAACAGATCATATCCAAGATCATGGGTCCTGCAGTCTCCAGATCCAAAATGCAATCCTACTGTAGGCATATCAGAGCTGTAAGCCACATGAAGTGGAATTTAGATTCAGATGTGGTGGGGTGACCAGCAGGGTTCTTTGCATAGTTTTACCCAGGACATTTAAAGCAAAATGTAAGTCACCAACCACTGTAAGTTCAGAGTCCTGAGAGACCACTGCTTGGCAGAGATACTACTAGAGCCACAACTTGTATCTGAATTACCTGCTGGTAGCTGTGTAAGACAACTGAACCGCTGAAGACTCTGAGCTGAGACAGAGCAGCTCTGTAATTCCAGGGAAACGTGGATTGTCTCAAAGTCTAGGTCCTATCTAGGTCAGCCTCTGTCACCTCTGCATTTACCCGGAAAGGACCTGCAAGGAAGACCATATGCCATGCTAGCCTGTTTTGTATGTGTGTGTGTGTGTGTGCGCACATGCGTGCAAACTAACCTTATTTTAAGGATTAAAAAACATACCTTTATGTACTAACTTTTAGATAAGAATGGCCCCATGGTTTGTTCTTCAGGCCAAAATCTCTCCACTCTTTTTCTTATATAATCAAACCAAATATAGTTTTAATCCTGAAACTAGAGAAGAGGAAATTTGCTGAGAAACATTTTTGGTCAGCTTTCAACTTAGGAATAACCCCCCCAGATTCTAGTTTTTTTTTTTCTTGTACAAACATCATCCCAATCTCCCTTTCAATTGTTGGTTTTCCAAAAGTATAATGTATCTGTGCTTTGAAAAGATCTACTTCTTGATCCCCACTCCAATGTATTCCCTGACAGATTTTTTTTGGGGGGGGAGTGCATCTCTGCCCTCTGGTGGTCATGGGAGCTACCCAGAGCTGCTCCTGAGAGCAGCCACTGGATTTGAACAGCTAAACCCGCAGGCCGCAGTCCCACACTCAACCACTTATGCTACCGGGGTTCAGCCCCCTGATAGATTTTTTAAATCTTTTGATAGACTCATATGTTTATAGTGGCTTAAGATTATAGAGCAGAGTACCTAGGTCACTGACTTAACTATTTAGAAAGAAAGACCAAAGCCACTTTGGATACAAAACCACGGGCTATTGAGTTTGTATCTTTTGATATTTCTGCAGAAAAGGAAAATCCCATGAGAGAGATTAGTAGAATTTTTTTAGCTGAATGAATAAGAGCATTGCTTAGACTTAAAAAAAAAACTCACTGGAGAGACCTGAGCACAGGTAGATCTCTTAGTGAAGAAGCTAACAATAACATTTACAATGGACAGAGCACGAGTTACAGTCCTGGATTATAGATTTGCCCCTGCATTGTATGCGTCGCTGCACAAGTCACACAGACTCTATATATCAATTTCCCCATTTATGAAATGAGAGCATAGGTCATGTGATGGCCTTTAGTGCTCATTATTCCCTTCAGCTATGATCATTGGTGAAGTCACAATACTAACTTGGAACTAACAATGGTGCAAAATGAGTTTTTTTTTTATCAGAAAGCTATTGTTATTTTGAAGCTACCATCTGAGTTGAACTTTGAAAGGTGGGAAAGGATATCTGGAAAGAATGCAGATATCTGGAAAGAATCTTTCAAGTAATGGGAAGAGGAACTGCAAAGACCTAAAGGGAAGAATAGGACTGCATTCCTAATTAAGTGCCTATTAACTGAAAGATTGACAGTTTGCACACACCTAAAGTGCCTAAGAAAATAGGCCTGGTGATCTGCTTCCCCCAAATCTTAAAAACCCTATGGAACAGATCTGCTTGATACCAATGGCATCACCATGGAACAAAATCCACCCATGGCAGATAGCAACAAGAAGGTTCTTTTTTTCTCCCCCTCGCCCCACATCACTGCCCTGGTGGGAGTAGGAAGCCCAGCCTTGCTCCTGGAGAGCTGCTGCTGAATTTGAACCACCAACCCCATGGGCTGCAATTCTGCACATAACCACTGCACCACCGGGGCTCAGCTAAGAAGAGGATTCTTACTGTCTTCCGAAGAGACAAAATCAGATGTGGTTGAAAATCTGAGATGAAGAAAGAGTGGGTTATGCTCCGAAAGGTGGGAAGAGCCCAGTACTATAGAGTCCTGCATGCAATGGAAAGGAGTTTGAGGATTTATTGTAATTTGGGGACCCAATTGACAGCATTGGATGAAATTAAGGATAGTAATTGGATCCAGAATGTGCTTTTAAAAGACCGCTTTGGATGTTGCAAGGAGAATGGACTATAGAGAAGCCAAAGAAGGATAGTGAAACTAGTCAGGAGGCTATTAGGTATAGTTCAGGTACAGTTGACAGGTCTTAGTCAAAGGGAAGACTAAGCAGAGATAGAGATAAATGGAAAGACTTAGGAAAATTTTTTAGAAGAGGTGTCAATAAGACTTGCTTATGGAATATGAAGGAAAAGAAGGAATCAAAATGCTTGTTATAATTTTTGCTTGAATAGCTACAAACACTTGGGGAAGTAGGGTTATAAAAATTTTTTAACAGGAATGATGCGTTCACTTTTGGAGATGGCAAGTTGAGGTTGCTTTGCTAGACATGTATTTCTTTAAATATCCTCTAATTGAATCTAATGTTTGCTCCTGAGTGTTTGAATTAAATGAGGTGTTCTCTGCCATGCTCTAGAAACTCCTCTCACATTCTTGTCTGCATTCTTGGACAAGTATCTAGCTGTTCTTTACAATAATGTAGTAATATGCTTGAACAGATGCCCTACTTTTACATTTTGAGACTCTTCCCAAGTTTTAACCATCGTCGATTTTCCTTCAGAGACAATTCACATTGTCAATAACATGAGTGGTAGGGTGAGGGAATGGGGTCCTGGGAGACAATTGGGCCTTGTTTCCTGACACATGACCCTAAGAAAGTTCCTGGGTGGGCTGGATGGTTAACATTTGGGTATCTTTCTGTTCCTGCTACATTAATGTTCTATTTTTGTGGATAATCAAGGAAAAAGATGACAGGAGATGTTTAGTTTGGGAAGGCTTGAAATCAGGGGAAAAGACCAACAGCCTGTCTGGAGAGAAGAGACGGGACCAAGAGTTCCTAAATCTAGAGGAAATATGAGCACTCCCTTGAGGTAAGGGTGGTTATTTGGTAAAGCTATTAAGAGACTTGGAATTTTCAGGTAACCAGTTAGAAAAAGATATGGGTTGAGATTAGGAGATATACTCAAAGAATCAAAACAAAGAAGGTACAAATTTAAAATAACTCTAAAATCAACTGATTTAAACTCTTGATACTATATAAATGCCACCTGTCCCCAAAAATTACTTTCTGAAAAATTGCTTATCTTTGATATTGCCAGTGTCATCACACAAGTACCTGTATTGGCAGTTTGTCAATGACTCACAATGACTCACATTGATAAATATATATCAATGTGCCATTGAATCAGTTCCAACTCTTTGCAACCCCTTGTACATAGAGGAAACACTACTCAACTCTGCACGATCCTCATAAGTGTTGTTAGAGTCTAGTCCATTACTGCAGCCTCTGTGTCAATCCATCTCCTTGAGGCTCTTCCTTTTTTTCACTTACTAGAAAGCACCATGTCCGTTTCCATCTCTCCTGTGAACATGTCCAAAGAACATGAAATAAAATCTCTCCACCCATGCTTCTGAGGAGCAGTCTAGCTATATTCTTTCCGGACAGATTTGTTTGTTCTTCTAGAAGTCCATGGTACTTTTAACATTCCTTGCCACCACTTTGATTCAAATGCATCAATTCTTTAATCTTCCTTATTCTTGGGCCAATATTTACATGCATATGAGGAAATTGAAATTGTCATGATTTGGGCCAGGGGCACCTAAGTCCTTAAAGCATTATCTTTGCTCTTCACCACTTTGAAGGGGTCATGTGCAGCAGATTTTCCCAATGAGTTGAGACTGAGTGAATGGTACACAATGCAACATGTAGTTTGATTTTTTGACGGCTTCTTTCCTGAGCACTGATTATGAATTGACGCAATATGAGATACTTGAAAACTTAAATCTTTTCCTTGTTACTCATGATGTTTATTGGTCTAGTTGTGAGGATTTTGTCTTATTTTTTTTTACAGTGAGTTTCAATCCTTTCTGAAATATGCTGTCCATGATTTTCATTAGTAAGTGCTTCAAGTCCTCTCAATAAGCGAGGTTGTTTCAGAAGCAATCAAATGTTGTCAATAAGCCTTCCTCCTATCCTGAAGCCATATTCATCACTGATAGACAGCGTGGCCACAAAATTCAGAAAACCTGGGTTTGGATGCTTGTTCTGCCACTTTACTAATTATGAATTTGAAGAAGTCATCTCCTCTACATTCCAGTTCCTTTGCCTTTAAAATGGGGGCAATGTTTTACCTACTCAATAGGGTTGTTGTAAGTATAAAATAATTGACAATAAGAGCAAAGCATCATAACTCACAAGATTATCTTATTTTTCTGAAAAATTACTTGCTTATTTATGCCCATCCCTTCATTAACTACAAGCCTGATGTTCACCGATCTGAAGTTTTCGAATGCTAAATAGTTACATTTGGCATTAACTACCTTATCAAAGAAAGGACCTTTCTTACAACCTAGTCCACTTCATTTCTGGTGTTTCACAGTTCATGCTTGTTGGGAAACTAGGCCTCTTGGCCACAGAAGCAGACTGTTTCAGTCTTGTTCTGTCAAGGCCTAGCTAAAAGAAATTATTCTGCAACTCAGTATTTTCCCATTTCCTCTTTCTTATGCTGTACACATGTGGTATTTTCAAGGTGAATTTCAAGCTTGTCTGTTTTCTCTTCTGTCTTCATGTCCTCTTTACATTGTGATAATCCTGTACTTAAAGAGGGTACTAAGCTGTAGCATTAATAAAATGCAAAAGGTCAAAGCCTTGGACGAACAGTCTGGAGGCAAAAATGACTGATGGTTCTGGGGGCGGGGGGCGAGCATGGGAGATGAGGAGGAGCGGAAAAGGACGTGATGTTAACTGGTCCAGGGATAAGGGAACAACGAGTGATTCAAAATCAGTGGCAAAATCAGTGATTCAAAAATTAGAGAAATTTGATAGGGATTGATCAAGAGTAATGTAACAGAGAGAAAATACTGAAACCCAAATGGAGGCTGAGCATGATAGTGGGACAAGAGGAAAGTAAAAGGAAGTAGAGGAAAGAACTGGGGGTTAAAGGGCATTTATATAGGTCTAAATATAGGCATGTACATAGGTGCATATATTTATATATGATGATGGGAAATAGATCAACATGCATATATACTTAAAGGATTAATATTAGGACAGCAGAGGGGCACTTCCTCAGTGCAAGAACATTTTGTTCTATTAAATTGGCATTCCATGATGCTCGCCTTCCTGACACGATCACTGAAGACAAATGTGTGCATAAACAAAGGTGGTGAAGAAAGCTGATGGTGCCCAGATATCAAAAGATGTAGTGTCTGGGTTCTTAAAGGCTTGAAAGTAAACAAGCAGCCATGTAGCTCAGAAGCAACAAAGTTCATATGGAAGAAGCACACCAGCTTGAGGGACCATGAAGTATCAAAGGGATCAGTTATCTGGTTTCAAGAACTGAAAATCTTAACATCATGTGCTCACCTTCCTGTTAGGATCACTGATGACAAATGTGTGCATAAGCAAATGCAGTGAAGAAAGCTGATGATGTCCATATATGAAAAGATATAATGTCTGGGGTCTTAAAGGCTTGAAAGTAAACAAGCAGCCATGTAGCTCAGAAGCAACAAAGTCCACCTGGAAGAAGCACACCAGCCTACATGACCATGAGGTGTCAAAGGGATCCGCTATCAGGCATCAAAGGATTGAAAATTATATTATTTTGAGGGGGAGTACAGATTGGGAACCCAAATCCCATCAATAGGTGAAGCAACATCCCTTTACAGAGGAGGGAGGGGCGAGCTAGTCAAGGTACAGTGTAGTAACGATGGAATATGGAATTTTCCTCTAGTTCTCAAATGCTTCTTCCCACCCCCTTAAAGATCCCAAATCTACCTGACAATCCAGCTAGACCAGGGGATATAAACTGGAGCTGGAAACATGAGGAACTTAGGATAGATGACTCCTCAGGACCAGTGGTGGGAGTGGTGAAACTGGGAGGGTGGAGGGATGGTGGAGTGAAATGGGGGAACTGATTTCAGGGATCTACATACAGCCTTCTCTCTGAGGTATGGACAGTAGGGAAGTGAGTGAAGAGATACATTGGACAATGTTTGATATGAAAAAGTAATAACAATTTGTAAATTATTAGGGGTTCATGAGGGATGGGAAGTGGGGAGGGAGGGGAAACATGGGGAGCTGGTACTCAGGGTCTAAGTGGAGGGAGGATGTCTTGAGAGTGATGATGGCAGTAAGTGTGCAAATGTGGTCTGCATATAATTGACGTATGTATTGATTGTGATGGGAGTTATATGAGGCCCCAATAAAATGACTTAAAAAATTAATGAGGGGGAAAGAGGAGCTTATACCAGGGGCTCAAGTAGAAAATATTTGGAAACAAAGATGGCAACATGTATACAAATATGCTTGATACAAATGATGTATTGAATGTTTTAAGAGCTGCAAGAGTTCCCAATAAAATCATTGGGGAAAAAAAAGGGTCAAAGCCTTGAAGAGGTTTGGGGCACATATTAAATCTAAAAGAGATACTTTTTCCAATCAGAAGTGGAAGAATGGGACAACATATCACTACTTCTGAGCCCATACTTCCTTGTCAGGCAGAAGAGGTTCACGTTCTCACCTTGTGTTGACATTTTGGTATAAGGGTTTCCTCAGCAAAGCTTGGCACTCATTGGATCATGTCACCTCTGTTGGAAAAAAAATGAACACTAAATGGGTCATCTCTCTCACTTCACATTGAAGGAAGAGAGGTGGACTACAGTAGTCATTGCACAGCACAAGGCCAATATACAAATGGCAGCACCACATCTGACTCTACCTCCTGAGAAGCATTGCTGAGGAATTCACCAGGCCTGCAAATAGGAGAAGATGGTGAGATTCCTTGAAACACCCCTGTGAAATATCTGGAAATTAAATAGAGTCATAGGTCTCCTGCATCAGAGAAATCCACTAACCGACCTTTACCTCTATCACTTCCGTTTATGTGGCATTTCTCCCCCGGAGGGAGCAAACTTTAAAAACTATTTTTGAATGCCGTAAAATGATTTATCAATCCATTAAAGAAAACAAACCCATTCTAATTAACAACTGTTCACCAGGAAATCACTCGCTGCTGGAGAGCTAGATAAATGCCAACTTGAAGCTAGAAAAATTGTACCAGTGACATGTTCCACTTCAATTATTTTGTCCTCACTCAGCCAAGTAATTGACATCTGATCATTTTGCCTGGGGGGGTGGGGGGTGGGGGGGGGAGCTGATGGAGAGGGAGTTATTTCTGGTCCTGTATCATGCACAGCTTCTGGACTTCTGGTTCACCAAACAAAATAACTCAGAGGACAGGCTCACTGGCTGGCCAAACATGCCACCCAACAGATCCCTTGCATATGGAGACAGAGCATCCAACCGAGAAGGACCAGGGCAGAGACTGCCCCGGCCTGGTGGCAGCCTGCTTTCTGGGAGTGTGTATCCCACAACAGCCTCGAACTTATTAAAAATTCTCGAATCCTGGACCCACAAAAGCAACTTTCTCTTTGACCCAAAGAAACCAAATGGCAGTGTTTACCTTTCCCTAATAACAGAGGTGATAATGACAGCCACAATGAAAGTAGCTTAAAAAAAAAAAGCCATTGTTAAACGATTGATGGGCTGCTTCATTTTATTGTTTCATGACGTTGGTTGCTAAAATGGTTATGTAAGAAAAGAAAATTAAGTGTGTCACTTTATATTCAAGAAACACAAGGAAAGAAGCCTTTCAAAAATGCCCATCCTCAGAAGAAAGTGGAGAGAATTTCCAAGCAGCCATCAAAGATTCTAATCATAGTCTAGGGACATAGGACTCCAGCAGCCCCGAATGAAGTTACAAATGATGCAAATAATTGTGTCACTCAACAATTCATTCTAGCTATTCAAATCCGCTTCCACTTTAAGCTATTAATTGTTTAAGTCACAATATGATAGGACTTATAGATATGATTCCCTTTCTTGGTATGGGGATCCCTGGTGATATAGAGGTTCTATGTTGGTTTACAGCCGGCAAGGTTGGCAGTTTAAAACTATGAGCACCTCCTCAGAAGAGAGGTGGGGCATTCTACTCCCATAAAGAGTGACAGTCCTGCGGCTGAGCCCCGGTGACATAATGGTTGTGTGCGGGACTGTGGCCCACTGGGTTGGAGGTTCAAATCCTGCAGCAAGGCTGGGCCTCCTACGCCCACCACCAGAGGGCAGTGATGTCCCAAAAACCATACAAAAAAAAGAGTGACAGTCCCAGAAACTCACAGGTGCGGTTCTATTTCAGTCTACAGGGCCACTCTGAGTCAACAGCAACATGATGTTATGGAGTCTGGGTTTTTGGTCACGTGGTATAGGACAGCCTTTATTAACATAAAAATCTAAGAGTAAGCAAACGATGAGACAGAGCTATGAAAGATGCACCTTGGTACAGTGGACAAGATCATAGGCCTTGTTGGAAAACCAATAACTGCAATGCTCGTCAGTTTTTATGCCAATTCAGCAGGCAGTACTCATAGATGCCTGCCATATCAGCATTTTTCTTTTTCTTCCCAGCAATACATCGTGCCATAGGTTGGTTGATAACACCCGTACAGTTAGGGTTTCATTTTTTTTAAAGCCATTTGAAGTTAATCCCGAGAGGTCAGGGTTCTTTCTCTGGGTAATGCAGGTAGTTAGGGGCAGACACTGGAAGAGAAGTCAGGTTCTCTGGATTCTAGGTGGAGGCTCTTTGCATTTCACTGAACCACTTCCTCATAAGCATTCTGGAATTATTTGTGCTTATAAGAGAAGACAGCAGGAACACTCAATTTGTTTTATGAGAAGACTTCAAAAAGCGAATGGAAGAAGGCCATCATCTTTTAATTCCATTGTTGCATCAGGTGTTTGAAGCTCACTCGTCCATTTTTCAAGTATAAGGAAAATGAGCCTCCATCTTTCCAAGTTCAATTTAGTACTATCCCAAATTCCAGATGAAATTGTTTCAGGGTGGAAGACGAGAAGGTGGCAGTAGTTTTGACAAGGCTGAAAGATAAGCTGGAAATAACCTTAATAGATCCTAGAGATCCTGGGAGTCGCTGGAGGTCCTATAGCTGGCAGACTTGCAAGAAATGAATGATATCGAAGACACACTCCATTCTCCTTGGTAGGAACAAAATGGGGGAGGATAGTATCACCATCAGGAAAATGCACAGACAAGTAAGCTTGTAGGGGCATGTAGGCTTAACCCGGTAGCCAACACCTGCTGAATATCTGGTATGTAGAAAGCACGAGACTCTCAGGAGAAGCACTGTGGGCAGACGGCTGTGGACACTGCAGAAGAGTGGCTACCCTTAATACATAAGTCACTCACCAAGACTCTGTCAAGCCGTTGGCACATGGTGGACTCAGGATGAGAATTAGAGAGGGAGGGTTTGTGCATATGTTTTTGTATGGAGATGATAAAGTACCGCTTATTTATGTTTTTCACTACTCCTATCAGTCCTAGAGTATGACTTCTCAAAATACGCAGCAACTGCCAGAAAAGCATTCTGTGCCTATTGGTTATATGTACAAAAGACACTCAACAGAGACCCTGTACATATTTATTGATAAATGAACTAATGAATGCTTGGAAGCCTGATTAGTAATATTCCATTTATTTTGAAACTTTTACAGAATTGTGTTTGAAGTGAACATTTTTCTTCTTCAATTCAATGTGAGAACATCTTGTTTTACCCATGTTAGATGACCATCTTTTTTATTGCAGCAATCACTTCGCTCTCCTCTTAAATACATTTTTCTGAGCATAATATTACTTTTTTCTGGGAAGAAGCATTGATTATTTTACTCTGCACAACCGTGACTTTTGAAGTATAATCTTTTACTTGTCCTATATGCCCTCAAGAGAATAATTATTTGATGTAGTGCTTCTTCTCTCTCCTCGCTTGCCCATCACTGTGAACATGTATCTATCGTCAGCCACACATGCCCTCGATGTCTGGACACAACAGCATGCAAAATAGATGTGGTCTCTTTCCCCCCAGAACTTCCAGTCTGGCCTGGAATTCAAACCCCGCAGATCATTTCAATTTGAGGCAAACTCAGTGAAGATACATGTTGAGAAACAGGACAATGTGTCAGAGGAAGCAGTTAGTCTGATAGACGAGGGGAGCAAAGCAGGACTTTCTGAGGAAATGACATTTAAGCCAGAAAGAAAGCCTTGCTTCTCTGAGCAACTTTTCCAGCCTGCTTTCCCCTTGTTATCGTTCTATTATTCACTCTTATGCAGAAAGACTCATGACTGTCAGCAAATACCAAAAACCCATGTTTACTAAGTAAATAACCTCATTTTTCAAAAACAGAGATGTTGCTTCTAAGGAACTTGCAATGCCTTCTTAGGAGAAAAATGTGTGATTTTTGTCGCCGAACTCGTATTCACGATTTATCTCAATTCGGCAAGTATTAAAACCTATCTGCCATGTGGAAGAGCACTGTTGAAGAATAAGAAACGATAAGGTATGATCTCCTCAAAATTAGGGTTACATTAGTGAAGGCAGACTCAACTACGCTGGGCAAATGCAAGTAAGAGTCTATATTTTTTACTCAAGCAATTCCCACCGCGGATTGGCATTGCGTCTGTAAGTCACTACCCAGGGCTACGGGGTCCCTTTATCTTACGATGTTGGCCTCTATGGCCAGAAGGTGAAGAGAGAAGTGGGGGTTCATGCACGGCTGGTAGGTGATTACACCACATCTACCCTGTTCCATCAGGTCATCTCCCAAACTTTAAAACAAACGCACTACCATTGAGTCTCTTCTGACTTGTGGAAACCTGGTGGGAGCGTGCAGAACGACCCCTGTGGGTTTCCGTAACCGTAACTCTTTACAGAGGTAGAAAACCTCGTCTTTCTCCCTCAGAGAGACGGATGGTTTCCATCAGCTGATGTGGCAGTTAGCAGCCCAGGGCATAATGGCTATATCACCAGGACTCCAAGTCAGAACCCAGCATGTCCTCAAGTTAACTGTGAGGGAGACTGGGAAATGAAGTCTTCCAGAGTGCTTAGAACGATGCTTGTGAAGACGGATCTTCATTCTAGGAAGCTCTTGATTCAGTGGCCCAAACAGAGTAGCCAAGATCTTTATAAGCAGGCCAACTGTCAAAGACATTGGACACAGCTGGAAAACCAAGGTGGAGCCACCAGAGATGGTTTTGGTTCATTCTGATGGAAAGGATAAGGGAAGGCTGCTAGAGGAAGTGGGTTTCAACAGGAATGTAAAGGATAGATAGGTATTTCACTGAGGGAAATAAAAGAGTGAAGTTAAGTAAAGGCGCAACACTGAAATTTTATACCAGCCAGAAGCAGTGAAGGATCTGATAAAACCAGAGACTGGAGGAAAGGCAGGAAAGGAGGGGTCTTTGATGTTTTGTTCAATACTTTGGATCCTGTTCCACAGCAGATGCTATGAATGCTTTTGGAGTATGTAAAAATGCAATCAGATTTGTCCGTAAGAAAAGAAACATTTTCTTCTCTTTCCACTTATTTGATTGTTAGTTAAGTTCAGTGGGAAACTGGATTGGGGGTGTTACTGCTCCACAGAAGATAGTTCTTTGAAGAAATTTAAAATACTTTGTATGTATTGAGGAGTTTATTAATCCTCATTTTTTTCAAGAAGTATCAGAGATGAATCAAATATCCTTAATGACTACTAAATTGTAGTCATTCAAACAAAAATAAGGGAGTACTTTGTGGCTTAAAATAAAGAAAGCATCAGCCTTATATCCTTTCACCATATTTAATTAATCTGTAGGCTAAGCAAATAATTTGAAAAGCTGGATTTGAGAAGAGGATTGCAGGAAGGCTCATTAACAAACTGATAGATGACAGATGACACAATCTTGCTTACTGGAAGTCAAGAGGACTTGAAGCACTGAATGCTGAAGATCAAAGACTACAACCTTCAGTATGAACTGCATCTCAACATACAGAAAACAAAAATTCTCACAACTCGCCAAATAAATGGCATCAGTTGTCATGCCATTCATTTTACTCAGAACCACAGCCCATGTCCATGGAATAAGCAATCAAGAATGCAAATGACACATTGCGTGGGGCAAATCTTCCAAAAAAGACCGCTTGAAAGTGCTCAAAAGAAAATCCCCCTGGGGCTGAGCCCCAGTGGCGTAGTGATTGAGTACAGGACTGCAGTCCACAGGTTTGGTGGTTCAAATCCAGCAACGGCTCTCTAGGAGCAAGACTGGGTAGCTCCCATAACCACCTGAGGGCAATGATACCTCCCCACCCAAAAGAGAAAATACCCCAAATGCCCCTTTGACCACTAAGGTATACCTGACTCAAGTCATGATATTTTCAATTGTCTTGTATGTGTATGAAAACTGGATGAGTAAGGAAGATTAGAGAAACATTGATCCTTTTGAATTATAGCCCAGATGCAGAAGGGGTAACACCCCACAGTCTACCACCATCCCCTAAAAAAACAAAAGTGGAATTGCAATGGGTGGAATGGAACTTTCATATTACATATTTTTCCTTACTAGGGGAGCAACTCACTCTGAGATAGTGCACCCAGTGGTATCCTCTGGGAAGTTTCTCTCTGGTCATAGTGATTTTTTTGCAAAAGCAGTTTCACTCAAACCTCATATTTTGTGATGGTCGATTTAAGAGAATAGCATGCTACTGTGAAATTTTGTTTCCTGTTCAAGAAAAGTGCTGCAGATACTGTTGTGACATTAAGCACAGCTTACAGGAACAGCACTGCGGGAAAAATTCAAGTGTACAAGTGGTTCTATCATTTCAAAAAGTCGATTGATGACAAACCTTGTTCTGGACATCTGTCAACTTCCTGATCTAATGAAAATGTCAACTCATAGTGCATTCGGAATTAGTTCCACCAGTCAGACTGATGAAATCAGACTTTCTATTTAGAGGCTCTGAAAAGATTGTCTAACAATGTGTACAACAAAAGCCTTTTCTGTAGCAGAAAGAGAATTGGTTTTGCCACCACAAAAATGCAACCTGCTCAGGCAGGCATCTCAGCATGCCATGATTCGGCAAAAAACAGCATATCTCCCTTGCCCCACACAACTTTCTCACCTGACTTCACTCACTGCAACTTCTTTTTTGTTCCTGAGAATGAAGAGGGCCATGAAAGGACAGCTGTTTGACAACATAGAAGATATGAAGGAAAAAAGAGGGAGATGTTGTTAACTATCCACACAGAAGAGCTTAAAAAATGTTTCCAAGAATGGAATTGCAGATTGGACAAATGTATTATATGGAATGGAGAGTACTGTGAAGGCAATGAGGTTGTTTTATAAAAATAAATAAATACATAGCCTTTCTTTTTTGGGGGGGAGCTACCCCCTCCTATACCATGGACTGCTAGAAGACTGAACAAATTTGTATGAAAAAGTACTTCCAGAATGCTCCTGAGAGGCAAGGATGGCAAGATTTCATCTTGTATACTTTGAACACGTTATTATAAGGGACCAATCTTGGAGAAGAACTCATGCTTGGTAAGGTGGCAGGTCAGGGGAGAAGAGAAAGGCCCTCAAGGAGACTGGCACATCGGCTGCAACAGTGTCTCATTCTGCAGCACCCTGAGTTGCTATGATTGAGAACAGAATCAATGACATCTACCAAGACTAACAATGACTTTTTGGACTAAGTTAAGCAAACCTCATGCCAAAGACATAGGGATAATATGTAAGATAAGTTGTAGGCTGCATTGTATCTGTCAGCTCACAAAGAACTGTGCCCCGATACCACTGAGAACCGACTCAAGATTATAAATCCACAGGAGAAGATGATCTGACCGCAGAAATTTATAGCAATCCCTACAGCATGTTGTCAGTGACACCTTGAGAACACAGCTTTCGGTTCATTTCTGGTCAGCTAATAACAGGTCTGGAAATCTGGGATGAGTCCTAATATAGATAAAGTTTCTTTATACCTCTTCGACTGATACTCAAATCAACTTTTTTTTTCCTTCCCCACATCTGCATTCTGCAGGATAAGAGAAAATAGCAGCACAAAACACTCATTTTCTATGATCTTTCTTCATAGGACTTGGACATTCTTAACTTGAGTAGAAGTCACTGTTGGTTTGCCACCTAAAGGCTACTTCTATCCTTACTCCTCCCTGCCAGAACCCTGATTGTATCCGGCTGTCTACTTTTCCCTAACCTGTTTTAGTTACTGGAACACAAACACCAGAAATAGGTGTCTTTTGAAAACAGCCTTTCATTTTGCCACCGTTCAAGAGGTTAGCAGTATGAATTCAGGGGATGGTTCTGGGGGGAGATTCTGCATTGCCTATTTCAGCTTCTGGCTCTGACTCACTGCTAGGGAGCCAATGCAGTCTCATAGCAGCCCTCTCTGGGTTTCTTGGACTATTTCTGCTTTTTTTGGAGCAGAAAACCCAGGTTTTCTCCCTCACAGCCGTGGGTGTTTTTGAACTGCTGACCATGCTGATCACAGCCCATGAGTAACCACTCTATCACCAGGACTCCCGGCAGCTGCCAGCAATCCTTATAGGTAAATCCATGCCTGTCTAGTCTGCATTTTTATAACTTTAAGTGATTAGGTTTAGAATCTACCGTACTCATTAATGTAACAAATAAAATCCTACTTCAAGCAGGATCATATTTACAAGCATCCTCCAAATACAAACACAATTGCTGTTGATTTGAACTTAAAGTGACCCGACATGTACCAGAATAGGATATTTCCAAAGGATTTTCCTGGCTGTGACCTTTTGCCAGCAGATTGCTAGGCCTTTCTTCCATGTTCTCACCTGCAGCTTCTTATTTCTTACTGAACACTTCATCATTTGTACCACCTAGGGGATCCATTTACAAAGGTGAGGGCCAGGATTTTAATAGACTGGGGGTGCAGTAGGGGGGTCGATTCAAACCACAAGACTGACTTAGGATCAAATCCAAATCAGCTAATCTACTCATGGAAATGGGTTTAGAAACGATCTGTTCTTGCCAGTGAGGCCCGTCGGAGTCGCCTTGGAAATGTTACCTGTTTCGACAAAGGTGGTGACGGAAGCATTTATGCTTCCTGTCTCACGAGGTGTTGGTGAACCAGGATGTGGTGCCTGGGTCAGTGTCAGCCACCTGACAGGCACGAGGCTTCCGGCTGAAGCAGTGACCACTCCTGAGGATGATCCAGCAGGAAGCTGGTAGAACTTAGGGCTCCGATGGCTTTGCTGAGTCACTGAGTTACTCTTCCCTGGGACCTCTCATGGGAGAGGATTCATTGTCTTTAAGCTGATCCATCTGAGGATTTCTTTTACTCGCAGCTGCAACACCTTTAGCAGTAACACTTCTAATAAAGTCATCCTTTCCTTCTATGCCAGCATCTCCAAGGAAGCAGATGGCCAAAGCAGAGCCCTCCTGTGATGTCACGCCAGGGGCTCCGGGTCCAGGAGTTGTACCCAGAAGATCCAGAAGGCAGCCATGAACAAACCACGTGTGAATCACAGGAAGAGCCAAGTCAAGACAGTGACTCCTCCAAGGCCAGCTCAAGTGTGAAGCCAAATCCACTTAGCTCTGCTGCTTTTTAGATGAGACTTTGACCATGCTATGTCAGCATCTTCAAGCTTCAGTTTTTCTCATTTGTAAAATGCGTCCATTGCAGGTTGTTTTAAGGAAGCAAAATAAGAACTAAGACCAAACCCACTGGCACTGAATGAATCCCAACTCATAGCTACCCCATATAGGATGTTGGACACTGAAACTTTATGGGAGCAGATAGCCCCTCTTTCTCCTGCAGAGTGATTGGTGGTTTTGAGCCACCAACCTTCTGGTTAGCTGTCCAAACACTGACCCAGCAGCATCACCGGGGCTCCTTATGCAAGCAAGTTAGTACATGTAAATTACCTGGGAGGTTGTGGGGGAGGGAAGGACATCAGTAGTTCAGTGGTAGAATTCTTGCCTTTTGTATGGTAGACCTTGCTTCAATCCCTAGCTAAGACACCTGTGGTAATTACATACTCTGTTGTCAATTTGAGACGTGAAGAGTGAAGGGGTGGGCAGAGCCCCGGTGGCGTAGTGGTTGAGTGCGGGACTGCGGCCCATGGGCTTGGCGGTTCAAATCCAGCAGCGACTCTCCAGGAGCAAGGCTGGGTAACTCCCACGACCACCAGAGGGCAGTGATGCCCTCCCCACAAAAAAGAATGAAGGGGAGAAGATTAGCCTGTCAATTAAGTCGCAGCTTGTTAACCTCATTTGGAGGTGCTAAGGAGATAAATAACGTGCTAGAGGCAGAAGACACGCTCAGTCCCTATGAGACATTGCTGACTAGGAGCTTGAGAGTGCTCTGCTGATGCAGTTAGAGATCTGGAGCCAGAGGAACCATGTGGAGACTCCATGCCAGGGATGAGAGACTTCCATCACCACTGGATCCACAAGACTTCCCACTCACTGGCCTGGGATCTTCCTGCATTCAGTGTTACTGTATGTGTTGCATGAGTCTGAAGAGGAATTTATAGATTAGTATTGGACATGTGGGCTACCAGAGGACTTACGGACTTGAACTGGAATGGGCAGGGATTTTTCTTAATGTACAGTGGCTCTTTGATATAAAGTTCTCTTTTAACACATATGAGTATCTCTGGATTTGTTTCTCTAGTCCATCCAGACTAACACACACTGTATGTGCAGTCACCACTCAGCCATTAGGGATGGCTTGTGTGTCATTATCATGCTGAACACATTTCAGGGGGACCTCCGAGGTAGGAAGAAAGACTTGGGCAGCTGCTGCCCCAAATCAGCCAATAAGGGCCCCAGTGATCTGATCCACAGCTGATCATGGGGCTGGCCCCGGGCTGAGCAGCATTAGGTTCCATGTGCACGGGGTCACTGCGACTCAGTGACACCTAACCACAAACCTCCCCTGGCATAGCACTTGCTGACACACACCAGAGGCGTCTTCGGTGAAGAGGAGCATTTCTCTTAAGTATGCAAGGTCTCATTGATTTTTTTTTCTCACAGAGATCTTTGACAGGCATGAAGATCCTTGGATCCACTGACCTCTTACTATCACTTGAGACCAAAAATAAACAAAATGGATAGGACCAAAACTAAAAGAAGTTCTGGGGATGAGTCATAAAGTGAAGCTACACTCAGTGAATCCCTAATTCATGCCTGACTCCCAAGGATCTACAGCTCACTATGCATATGCAAAAGCTCTTGATGATCAGCACAGAACCCAGACTGTGATAGGTAGGTTTGTTGTGCCAACATGGCCAAAGAAGATAGGTAGGCTTGGTGTGACAACATGGCCAATATACACGTGTGGGATGGTTGAGGGGCGGAGATGTAAATGGCTCAGCAAGTCCCGCCCTTTCTCTCTTGCTCTTGTGTCTTCAGACCTGCTAGATGCCTTGTTTGTCCTGTGTCTCGATCTCCAAGCTACACTACCTATGTGTGGCAGTCAAGTGCTTATGTTAACTTCATGATTGAGATGTAGGGGTGGAGTCTAGCCTGTTAATCTGGAGATAGCCATTTAGTAGCCAATAAGGCCTCTGTGTGGGCATGGCTTTCTTCTAATACGTCTGGAAATCTCGCGATATTTCTCTCATGGAGAAGAGAATCTATCTCCCCATTTGTTGAATCACGGACAAGACAAGATGGCAGCATCTGGGGAGCCGGAGGAGAAGCCACATGGCTTTGCCCTGATGGAGCCAGACCTCTGAAGCTGGAGAGGCCATGTGGAGACCCCTGCAAGCGATGAGTGGCTTCAGCCACCACTGGATGTTGTTGATGGACCCTGAGCCCTGGAAGTGAGGAGCCATGGGAGACCCCTGCCAGTGCTGGGATTCTGCACCCACTGACCTGTGACTTTGTGAATTGGAAGGAGACATTATAGACTGGTACCAGGCATATGGGCTAATATCGGACTTAAGACTTTGAACTGGACTGGGTTGGGATGCTTTCTCAGTGTTCCATTCCTTTTGTATATAAACCATTCCCTTATATCCATATGCGTGTCTATAAATTTGTTCCTCTAGTCTATCCGGACTAACACACTGTGGGACACTTAATCCATGGACTGTATTGCTGTCAGTTGAGGTTCCTTCAAGCCCTGCTTTGCCATGCTACTGGAATAGCATGGAATAGTCAGCTTTGGGGTGGGGACTGTCAGACTCTGTCATTTGGCTGACTGTTGGCGACCTGCCTTGCTGTTTGCTACTTGTGGCCAGATAGCCTGAATTGGTCTATAGAGGGCTATTAAGCAGCCCTCAAAACTCGAAGGACTGCCAGTCTACTAGCTGTCTCACACAAGTGAGCTGAACCTAGTCATTTGTACTACTTTATAGATTAGTTAATTGTTTGTTTCTTATCTTCTATATGTTTCTACCTATATAAATATATAGAAAGAATTATTAGTGTTCTCGTTTTGTTTCTCTAGAGAACCCTTTCTAATACACAGATCATACCAGAGAACCCATTTCCTCTTGCTGTATTCCACTCAGGGAAACGGGCCTCTGACCATCAGTCCAGCTGAGCATTGTGTTTCTTGCACATCCTCTCCATTAATTTTCTTATTTGATAGTTACTTTTTAGCCTCTAGTTTGAGAGACGGAGAATATAAAAACTAAAGCAAAAACTGGAACCTTCTTGCTTGGAATGATAATTGCTCATTAGAACCCCATTCCATTGTAATTGTGCAATTCATTATGCTGAGCACTTCATTAGAAGCATTGTAAAATTCTGACAACTTGAATATGTCACATCCAATATTAGAATGAATGTGATTTAGAGCTTTGCTGCTTCTTGAGGACATGCTCTGGAAAGCTAGAAACATGAAATCCCCTGGTGTTTTCTTCTGCGGATGCATTAAAACGCAACACTATTTTGAAATAGATATTTCTTTAGAACATATATATATATCATAAACTTGAAATAGTTGCATTGACACTACATCTGTCTTTATGGTTATAAGTAGCTTAGAATTATCTTCAATTAACACTAAATGAAATCTTTTTATAGGGCTGTTATGGATTCAGTATAGCAGATTGGACATTTTCATTTATCTCCCTTCCCTCTTGAAGACCTCACTGAAATGCCTAAAATGAGGGTTGAGGAAAGGTAAAATTCCACAAGGACATGGAGAAGGGAGTAGGAGATGAGAGTAACAAAATTGTGGAATCAAGGAACAGAAGGGCCGGAGCTATGACTTTGCAGACACCTCCAAAGCTGAATGGTAGGCTGAAAGCTCCTGGAGCTTCAGGAGGCAAGCAGAGACCCATGGCAGCACTGAAATGCTTCCACCACCACTGAATCCAGAACACTTTCCACACACTGGCCTATGATCTTCTTCTAGTAGGTGTCATTGCATGTGTTGCATGAGTCTGAAGAGAAATTTATAGACTGGTGTCAGACATATGGGCTAAATCAGAGTTGGGCCTTGATCTGGACTGGCCTGGGATGTTTTCTTAATATGCAATTATTCTTTGATATAAAGTTTTCTCTCTCTCTCTCTCTCTCTCTCTCTCTCTCTCTCTATATATATATATATATATATATATATATATGAAACATATATGTATGTTCTGAATTTGTTGTTCTAGTCAACCCAGACTAATAGAGATTCATTCCAAGAAAACAAAGATTAAAATAAGAGATCCAGTTAGAGGAAATCATTTAAAATTACTTCCCAGAAATGAAGACCATACAGCCTCAGATGGAAAGCCCAGACAATGCATGAAAAGAACCCCTCATCAAAAGACCCTATGGTCAACTTTCAGCCTATGGGAATAGATCGAAGATCCTCCGCGTTTCCAGAAAACAATTTGGATTTCTGGACATCCAAGAATTAGAATGGCGTCAAACTTCTCAGGAGCAATACTGGATGTTGGAAGACATGGAACAAGGCTTCAAGGACTTTCAGGAAGCTGTTTTCCAATGTGGAATTTTGTACCTTGTTACGTAGGTCCAATGTGGGAACTCAAAACCCATCAACTTTGAGGGTTAAAGAGCACATTTTAAAACTCACTTCAGTTTCAAGGAATCAGGTGGTGCACAGTTGCAGAAGCACATAAAGTTGACAGACTCACCAAGGAGGTGCATAAACCAGGACTTTCCACTCTGTGTCCATTCTTGTTCGCCTTCCATCCAAGTTCCACACTGTGACCAAAGAGTTCTTTCTAAAACACAAATCCAGTCAACTCACACCCCTGCTTAAAAGTCTATAACAGCTCTTCATTGTCTTCAAGATTAAGTTCAAAATGAGATAAAATTCCTTTCACAATCTGGCTCTTTCCTGATTCCTGACCTCCATCGCCTGCTAGTTTCTCCCAGGTCAAACTCACACCTGCCTGCACATGCCTATAGTTTGTCCTGTGTGCGGTGCGATTTCGTGAGGTCATGCTGTCACATACTGTTCCCTGTTCCTGGAACTTCCTTACCATTCTCCCAGACTCTACTCTAACTGGAGAACATTCAAGAACTGCCATCAAGCGGACTCAAACTCATAGCAACACCACAGACAACAGTGAAATACCATTGGATCCAGAGTTGTCCCCTCAATCACTTGCACATCAGGGTCCGTTGCTGTAACTTCTGTGCCCATCCATCTCACCTGACTTCCGCACAATCCAGCGGACCCTCTGCTTCACCAAACATAATGTCCTCTTCCAGCAAGTGGTCGCTCCTGAGGGTGTGTCAAGAGCAATCGAGTTGAACAATGCTCTCTTCTGATCCATAGGTTCTCATTGGCTAATATTCAGAAGTAGATTACCAGATCCCCTTTCTTCTTCTGCCTGACTCTGTTTGGAAGCTCTGCTGAAACAGGCCCACCAGGGGTGAACTTGGTGTTGTTTGAAAAAGCAGTAGCATAGCTTATGGGATCACACCAAGAGGCCTACCACCACATAGGACAAGTTGACAAACATGCAGTAGAATAAAACAATAAGCAATTGTTGTATTTGTAGCTGTCTTTCTTGTTCAGCTCCATGGTCTGACTCATATGCTGACTGTGCCCTGCAGTCTGATTCAGACTGTGGTTCAGAACACTGTGCCCCAGCTCCCCTCTTGCATGCCAATGTAACAACTGCTACCACAGCCCAGCAGTCGTTAGTTGTTTGCTTGTCTTCTCTCCTAGAACACAAATACCTTGTCAGCATAACATCCTCAGAGCCTAGCAAGGTTCCTGGAAAATGACAGATGCTCCAAGGATGTCTTTTGAACAAATGACTTCAAAGACTCTTAACACTGAGAAATTGGGACCAATTCCAGTGTCCGTTTCAGAATTAAACTCATCAGTGTCAACAAATCAAGGACCAATGGTACCACAAATCCAGGTCATGTGGGCAACCCCTCTGTGTGACATCTAGTTCATCTACTGTGGCAGCAGGAGACCAAGGAGAACCACTGAGGTGGGTCTGGGTAAGCTAATCTGATACACTCTCAGTGCCAACAGTGCAACGTGGGATATTCAGAAAACAATATTTAAATACCAGCCTTGGCAAGCAGGCCATCAGTCTGAAAAGGGTTTTTCAGATTCAATAAACCCAGCATATGATTTATAAGCAGTCCCATTCAGTTTGATAAGCAATTTTCAAACATAATTGCACACCTTTCTTTGACCAGCCCAATTTGGTTAGTGCCACGTTTTTTACTGCTGCTTTTCCCAGACTATCACCCCTAATTTCTGCCTACAAGACTACACCAAGGAATAACAGGAGGGAAATTGGGCTCCCCAAATGCAATCCTTTGAAACCCAGATCCACAGTCAAAATGAATCAGGATCCACATGTGACAAATTCATTAGAGAGTATCCCATACTCAAACTCTATTTAAAGAAGCTCTCACACATTCTCCACTCCTACAGCATCCCTTAAAATTACAGGTCCGTCATTCCTTTAGAATCTGACTTTGTCTACAAGGATCTTCTAAATGCCTTTGGTAGCTTTGTTAAGTCTCTGGAATTGCAAGACATCTATTTATAGAGAAAGGAGCCCTGGTATCATTGTGGGCTATGCATTGGACTGCTAACCACAAGGTCAACAGTTCAAAACCACCAGTCACCACTTGGGAGAAAGACAAGATTCTCTACCCCCTGAAAAAGTTGCAGTCTTGGCTTACAGAAGGGTTGCAGGGAGGAGATGAGCCAGTCAAGGTACAGTGTAGCAACAATGAAATAAGCAACTTTCCTCTAGATCTTAACTGCGTTCTTCCATCCACTATCATGATCCCAATTCTACCTTACAAATCCAGTTAGACCAGGGGATGTCCACTGGTACAGAAAGGAACCGGAAACCTGGGGAATCCAAGACAGAAGATCCCTTCAGGAATAATGGTGACACCAGAGTGTGGAGGGAAGGTGAAGTAGAAAGGGGGAACCAATTTCAGGGATCTATATATAGGCTCCTCCCTGAGGTATGTCATGTGCATCAGGGAAGTGGGCGAAGGGACACATCAGACAGTGTATGATGTGACAAAATAATGCTAATTTGTAAATTATTAAGGGTTCATGGGGGAACAGTGGCTTCCAACTGCTGAGCTTGTAGCCAACAGCGCACTGGTCCAGCAGGGCTGCTGGGCTATGCACAGGGATGCATGCACACTCTTTCAAGAAGCGTAAGTGTGTGGGGTTGGCATACAACCAGAAATAAAACCACAAATATAATTTTCAAAGAGAGAAAGTTAAGCTCCATAACTCCCCTTTTCCCCTTTATCTCCCTCAAAGTGTGTCCCCATTTCATCTAACTTTTCTCAGCCAATCAAGTGATCCTACACCAAACCCACTTCCTGCCATCCAGTCCATCCCAACTCATGGTCAGTGGCTCCATAGAACAGGGTCAAACTGCCCTGGTGGGCTTCCCAGACTTCTCCTTTTTTTCTTTAAAAAAATCATTTAAAAATAACTTTCTTGAGGACTTTTACAGCTCCTTCATAATCCACCCATCCATTGTGTCAAGCACATTTGTACATTTGTTGTCATCATCATTTTCAAGACATTTTCTTTCTACTGGAGCCCTTGGTATCAGTTCCTTTACCTACTCCCCCACCTTCCCGCCCTCATGAACCCTTGATAATTTGTGAATTCTTATTTTTTTCATGTCTTACACAGACTGTTGTCTCCCTTTATAGGAGTAGAAAACCTTGTCTATCTCCTTTGGTGTGGTTGGTGGTTTCAAACTATTGACCTTGTGGTTAGGAGTAATCCACTATGCCAAGAGGGCTCCTTCAAAGGGACAGTAAAGAGGCATTACTACTTGAGTGCTTAGTATTTACTAGGAGATTTTCTCAGCATGTTTCAAAGATTACCCTACTCAATCCTCACATAGTCCTAGAAGGAAAATGCATTTGTTATTTCTTTGGGGGCTAAAGAAAACTGCCATTTAAGAAAAATCATTTATATGGGCACAGGCAGGAGCTCATTGTATGGAAGAATATCTCAACAGTTTAGGTTCTATAATGGCAGCTTTGTACCATGAGATCTTTCTTTCAATCTACCCTTTTTAACCTTCACTGCTTCAAGAAAAGTTGGGGAAATGGGTAGCATTATGGACTGAATTATGTCCTTCAAAAATGTGTGTTGAAAATCCTAACATCTAAACCTATGTTTATAACCCCATTTGTGAGCGAGCTGTCTTTGTCAGATTAATGATACAAATGTCAGGTGTATCTTAAACCAATCTATTTTTGAGGTAGAAAATCACTCGCTACCATCTAGTCGATGACGGCTCATAGAGACTTTATATGACAGGATGTACCTTCCCCTATGACTGAGACTATAACGGTTTACTCATGTAGGGAGCCCCTTCTTTCTCCTACCGAGGGGTTGGGGGCTTTGAACTGCTGACGTTTTGGTTAATAGCACAACCTGGAACCACTACAACCCCAGACACTTCTATTTTTTTTTTGAGATATAAATGAGAATAAACAAGAAAATCAGAGATAGGTGGAACAGAAGTGCCAAGCCACATGATTATCAAAAGAAGAGAAGCTCAGCAGAGACAAGAACCCCCAGAGGCAGCACAAGGAGCCAATCTTCCCCTAAAGTCAGCGTCCTGAATTGGGATTCTTCACCTCCTTAATTTTGAGATAATAACATTCTGCTTGGTAAAGCTATTCCCTTTTGGCGCTTCTGTTATAGCAGCTACCTTGGGTGACTAAGACAGCTGTCTTCTAAGTCCCATGTAGCTGTCAGAGGGGGCCAAAAAAGATGGCCCTAAAGTGGATGGATTGACACAGTGACTTTGTCTATGGACTCGGGCATAAGAACAATTGTGGAAATAGCAGAGAGCCAAGCAGTGTTTCGTTCTCTTGTTCATAAGCTTGCTATGGGACAGAACTGACTCCTTAGAATCTAACAAGGCAGCAAATATATTAAAAATATATACACATCTATACTATATGCATGCATGCATACATACAATATATCAGAGACTTTTTTCTTAAATCATTTTTGGGGGGTTCATACAACACTTATCACAATCTATCCATCCATTGTGTCAACTACCTTTGTGCATTTGTTGCCACCATCATTTTAAAAACATTTTCTTTTGACTTGAGCCCTTGGTATCAGCTTCTCATTTTTCCTCACCCTTTTTCCCTCATGAACCCTTGATAATTTACAATTTTTTTTTCCATTTCTTACATTGGCCAATGTCTCCTTTCACCTACTTTTCTGTTGTCCATTTCCCTGGGAGGGGGTTATATGCCAATCATTGTGATCAGTGCCTCCTGTCTCCCTCCACCTTCCTCTTCTCCTCCTGGTATTGCTACTCTCAATATTGGTCCTGAGGGGCTTATCTGTTCTGGATTCTTAGCTGTTTCTAGATCTTATCTATAGCCATGTACATGCTCTGGGCTAGCCAGATTTGTATGGTAGAATTGGGGTCATGATAGTGGGGGAGGTGGAAGCACTAAAGAACTAGAGGAAAGTTGTATGTTTCTTGGGTGCTATACTACACCCTAACTGCAAAGATAATTCTTAATCCTCTTCCTCAATCTATTTAATGACACAGCCTTAGTTGTCCATAAGAACTTCAGTGTGAGAATCTGTCATTATTTGTAGATATCAAAATGTCTTTAGCTCAAGGCAACCTAAATAAAACATTATCCATCTTCATGATCATTGGTATGTTCAAGTCCAGTGTTATAACCTTTCAATCTATTGACTTTCTGTTCTTGCACTGTATCAAAGAGTACTGTGTTGCAATCCATAGAGTTTTCCATTGGCTAATTTTCAGAAATAGATCATGAGGCCTTCCCTCCAAACCTTCTGATTGAAGTTCTGTTGAACCAGAGTACTGGTTTCAGTGATGCTGCTTGTGTTTTAGGTATCGGTAGTATGACTTCATGCAAGTGTCATGCAACATATAAGTTACACCATACAACAAACTAATAGTGGTAGAGAAAAACAGTGGTGCTCTCCTCTCTCCTCAAGTTCATGACAAGATGAGCTTGTCCTCCAAACTCTTGTCTTTCCCAAAGAGGCTGGCTATATAGCACAGACCTGCAACCTGAGTTTCGTTTCTTACAAATTTTTAGTTCCCTGGTTGAAGATCATCCCTTAGAGATATACTGGGAAAATTGAGACAACATCCTGGCCAAAGCCTCAACAAACTCTGAACTTCTGTAATTCTGCCATTATAGAAGTCATTGTTCTTTAAAAAATAAAGTTGTGTGCCACAGATCTGAAGGGAATTCAGAAATGGCATTAAACAATGCCAGAGATTTCTTTGGAACCCCTTTGAATGTTGGGATCACATTTCCATCAGGTTGAGGAGAAATTGCGATGACAGAACTTTGAACTGGACTTTTTCATCCTGCTCCATCATCTTCTGCAATGTCATATTTGATCTCTGCTGCAAGCCTAGAAGTCAGCACTCAGCTAGGCTGCTGTTGTTAAGTGCTCTTAAGTCAGCCTGTACTTACGGCAACCTCCCAGACAACGTTGTTCTCCTGTGATTGGTTACAGATTGGAGAGTTGCCATCGATAGGGCTCTCACGGGCTGATTTTTGAAAGTTGATTGACAGGCCTTTCTTTCTAGTTAATTTTGTTATGGAAGCTCCATTGAAACCCGTTCAACATCGCAGTAATATACAAGGCTCCGCTGACAGACAGTTGTCCGCTGTGCATGAGGTGCATTGACTAGGAATCAAACTTCGGCCTCACACATAGAAAGCAATAGAATTCCATCACTGAACCACCACTTCCTTCCTCACTTGGCTAAAGACTTGCCATATTACACAAATCTTGTCGTCTTCTCATCTGAAAAATGGAAGCAATGGCATCTTCTTTGTAGGGCTGATGTGGAAGTGAAATGAGGCACTCTATTGATGACATCAGATAGAGTGTCTATCTTACAGCAAGCACTGTGTCACCAGTAACTGTTGATAGTAACATGGTTAACAAATTTAAGTTGTTCCCCCTGTGGCAAAAGCTCACAGTTATGGTCCAGGATTGGAAGACCATTGTTAGAGACATGAGGCAGTGTTTTTATCAGAGGAGATTGTCACTGATTCTCAATAATCAAACTAGAATTATTTAGGCCAAACGTTCAAATACTATTAAATAAAATCTATATTCTCAAGAATTTCAGTTGCTCATCATGCTCAGTTAGGAAGCATTTTATGACATAACATAGTCCACAATCCCCTTACTTTGGTGAGTAGCAAGAGGGATCATAAAAGCTTGTGAGAGGCCAGCTAAGTAAAGTGCAGCCATTGGTCTCTCCTTTTCCCAAGGAAAGATACCATATATACTCATGGATAAGCCAAATTTTCCAGCACATTTTTATGTTTTGTTTTTTTTTTTTTTAGGCATCACTGCCCTCAGGTGGTGGGGGTAGGAGGCCCAGCCTTTGCTCCTGGGAGCCGGAATTGAACCTCCATCCCAGTGGGCCGCAGTCCTGCACACAACCACTACGCCACCGGGGCTCAGCCCTTCCAGCACATTTTTAATGGAGCTTTTGTGATAAAATTAGGTGTCTTGGCTGATATTAGAGTTCGCTTATACTTGAGTACATAAGTAAGTGAAAACATTTATAACATATGGAAATAATTAGGCTAATGGATATCAGTTTCCACAGCCTTGGTGCCAGAAGAACTAGAAGGTTCCATATAGAGTAGAAGGAAAATGTGGAGCAAACCCATAATTTAAAAATAAGACCTGGCTTCCCTGTCAAGTAGAACCCATGAGACTATGGCTTTTAGTCACCCTTTACTTATGGAAATGAACTTACCCCCTTGACTCAGTTTTCGGCCAAACAATAGACAGCTCTATAAGGAAAACCATAATGGCAGTATAGTACATATGTCTTAGAATAATCAAACATTTTAAGTCAAAAGAGTTGCATTTACCAGACACAGGTCGAGTTAGGGAAGAATGAGGAATAGAGGGAGGAAACACAGGGAGAAAGTGGACAATTGCATTGTGGACATTGCAATCGATGAGATGAAGCAGAATCCCTCTGGACCAGTTTTGTTCTGTCACTTATGGTCACTGGGAGCTGAAATTAACTCAAAGGCACCTGAGGATAACTAGAGAATCACTTGGCTGAGATATTGTAAAGGAGACTTAAAATAACAGTTTGGATTGAATGAATTGAATTGAATGCAATGTCTTTAATGTTTCCAAAAGGGCACAGGCCCTGGGATTTCAGATGCCCATCACGGGCCTTGCAGAAGTTCAGGAATCTTGTTATCTTTGTTTCAAACTTATAAATAAACATTAGAAATAAATTCAAACCAAACTCACTGCCTTCAAGTGGATTCCAACTCAGAGCAGACTTATGGGACAGAGTAGAACTATCATCCCATATGGCTTCCAAGGCTGTAAATATCTTCTTTTTCTTTTGTTTTTTGGTCGAGTCATAGGCACACTTATCATCTTCTGGGAACAGCAAGGTCTTTCCCTCCCCAAAGTGGCCCCAGGTCACAGGGTCGGGCCCAGCTCCTCACGTGAGAGCAATGCTGTCCTCTGGAGCAGGCCTGTAAGGCAGCAGGAACAGGGCCTTCAGCTTGCCTGATACATGGGCAAACTGAGGGTCCTGGGCTTCAGGACACCTTCCTCATCACAGCTGAAGCCATAGGCTTTGATGATGTCCTGCTGCATCTGCATGGCCATGGGCAGAAAAATTGCAGCATCTTGTCTGTCACCGCACGTGTTGTCCCAGGCTTCATCCATGCACATGACATTCTCTGGGGCCTAGAATGCCTGGATGACTTCCAACAGGACCACCTTGGCCTGCTCAGTGCTCAGTGCTATGGGCTGGGCCAAGGTGGACACCAGACAGGACTAGAGAAAGTGCACCTGCAGCAAAGCTTCTGGGAAGAACCACCTCCTGAGAGTGGCTCCTGTTTCACTGGTGTTTTTATTTGTATCTCCCTAATGGCTAGTGACCAGAAGCATTTCCCCATATATTTGTTAGCCATTCAAGTGTCATCTCTTATGAATTGTCTATTTGTATCTTTGGTACAACTGTTAGTTGAATTATTAGTTGGAATTTTTCTAATAAATTTTAATAATTAGTCCCTTATCCATTATGTCATTGCTAAATATTTTTTCCAATCTGTGGACTCTAGTTTTACTCTATAGATGGTCTTTTTATGTGCATGAGTGTTTTATTTTTGGTATATCCCAGTCATCTATTTTCTCTTCCCCTATCTGTGCTTCCTTTATTATACTTGGTAGTATATATAAACTCTTCAATAAGTCCCTTAAGTTTGTCCCAACTTTTTCATTAATGATCCTTCTAGCCCTGGGTTTACATTTAGATCTCTAATCCATCTTGAGTTCATTTTGTGTGCATAGATTGAGGTATGGGTTCTATTTCATTTTTACAGAAAATCCAATTTCTCTAGCACCATTGAAGAGACTATCTCTTTTCCATTTAGCTTTTTCATCCTGTTTCAAAAATCAGTTGTCTGTAGGTGGATGATTTACTTCTGGGATTTCTATTCTGTTTCATTGATCTATGTATCTATCATTGTACTGGTACCAGGTTGTTTTTTTACTTCTGTGGCTAAGTAATAGGTTTTGAGATCAGGTACTGCCAGACCTCCTACTTTGTTCTTATTTTTGAAAAGTGCTTTGCTTCTCCTGGGCCTCTTCCCTCTCAAACTAACATTAGTAATTAGTTTCACCATTTCTTAAAAAGTGAAACTGGGATATTGTGGTAGTTACATAATCTGTTGTCAATTTGAAACTATCAAAAGTGCATGAGATGGAATTTAGTTGTCAATCAGAACACAGCTTGAGTACTTCATTTGAAGGCGCTAAGACAGCAGTTCTCAACCTGTGGGTATGACCCCTTGGGTGCTCAAATGACCCTTTTACAGAGGTCACCTGATTCATAAGAGTAGCAGAATTATAGTTATGAAGTAACTGAATTCTATGGTTGGGGGAGGATCACCACAACATGAGGAACTGTATTAAAGAGTTGTACATTAGGAATGTTGAGAACCACTGTGCTAAAGAGATATACAACTTGCTGGAGGTGGGACATAGGCTCACTCCTTGGGAGACATTCCTGCTGACAAGACACATGGAGCTACATTGTGGTTGTCTGTGAATTTGTTTCTCTAGTCAACCTGGAATAACACAGATATGGATTAAAATTGCATTTTATTTATACATTGCTTTCAGTAGTATTTCCATTTTCACCAGAGTAAGCCTTCTTATTCAAGAATATACTTCCATTTGTGTGGGTCTCTTTTGGTTTCTTATGATAATGTTCTGTAGTTTTCTTTATACAGGTTTTTTTCCCCTCTGCTTAAGTTTATTCTTAAGTATTTCATCTTTTGTATGACTATTTAAAAAAGCTTGAGTAGAAAGCTGATTACAAGGATCTACATATAACCTCCTCCCTGGGTATGGACAACAGGGAAGCGGATGAAGGGAGACATTGCACAGTGTGTGATATTGACAAAATAATAACAATTTATAAATTATCAATGGTTTGTGAATGAAGAAGGAGTGGGAAGAGAGGGGAAATATGAGAAACTAATACCAAGGGCTTAAGTAGAAAGCCAATGTTTTGAGAAAGATGATGGCAACAAATTACAAATGTGCTTTGCATATAATTGATGTACGCGTGGGTTGTGATGAGTTGTATGAGTTCCCAATAAAATGATTAAAAATAAATAGATGAAAAGGTATTATGTTCTGGATCTTCCCCACCCCCCACCCCTCCCCAAGCTCTCTCTGCTGGTACTGGTATATAGGATCCCATTTGATTTTTGTTTGCTTATCTTCCATCCTGCTACTTTATCAAATTCCTCAATTTTCCCAAGAATCTTTTCATAGAGTCCTTGGGGTTCTCTCTGTATAAAATCATATCATCAGCAAATAGTGAGAGCTTCACTTCTACTTTGCCCATTTGTATTACCCTGACCTCTTTCCATTGTCTAATGATTCTGGCCAAGACGTCCAGCATGATATTCATCAAGAATGGTGATGGGAACATTCTTGTCTAGTTCCTATTTTAAGGGGAAATGTCTTCAATTATTCCCCCATTATGATGTTAGCCACTGGATTTTCATATAAGGCCTGGATTCTGTTGAAGAATTCCCTTCTATTTCTATTTTATTGAATTTTTTATTAGAATCGGTGTTACGGAAAAGCAAAACAAACTCTCTTCCAGCTAGTTGATAATGACATATAACAATCCTATATGACACAGGGATAGAACTGCCCCTGGGGGTTTCTATGTCTGTAGCTGTTTGGGGGAGTAGAAACCTCCCTCTTTCTCCCTCAGAGCAGCTGGAGGTTCTAGACTCTGGGTCAGCAGCCCAAAGGAAAGTCACTACATCACCACGGCTCTTAATAGGTGTTGAGAATTGTCAACTGGATTTTTCTCTGCATCTACAGACATGATCATGAAGTTCTTACTCTTGGTCTTGTTTATGTAGTGAACTACATTGATTTTTGAATGCTGAAACATCTTAGCATCACTGGTATGAATTTCACTTGGTCATAAGGAATGTTTTTTTTTTTATTGTGTTGCTGGATTCTATTGCCCAGAATTTTTTTTGAGAAGTTTTGCATCTACGTGTATGAGGAATGTTGGTCTTCGTTTTCATTCTTTATGGGGTCTTTGCTTGCTTTGAGTATCAGAGTTATGATTATTCGTAGAATGAGTTTTGGCATTTGCTGTCCATTTCTGTGCTCTGGAGTAGTCTGTATAACATTGCTTATAGCTATTCCACGAATACTTGGTATAATGCCTCTGTGAAGTCCATCTAATTCTGGCTAGTCTTTTGGAAGTTTCTGGATTATCTTCTCTGCTGTTATGGGTCTATTCAAGTTTTTGACATCTTTCTGTGAATCATTTGCAGTACTGTTGCATTAGTCTTTTTATTCCATTTAGATCTGTTGTGATACTGCCCTTTTCATGTCTAACTCTAGATTTTTTTTCATCTATTTCTCTTCCTTTGTTAAGCTTGCCAGTAGCTCATCAATTCTGTCAATTCTTCCAAACTGACAACTATCTTGTCTTGTTCTTTCCATTGTCTTTCTGTTTTCCAGTTCTCTCTTGCTACTCTTATCTGTTTGATTTCTTCTCTTCTGTTATTGGAGGTGTCATTAGTGTCTTTGCTCCTCCTCTACTTTTGTGTTGTTCTGGGTACTGCCTTTGGTGTGTTCGTTTCCTGGAGATGTACGCTCATATATCTAGTGATGCCCTCAGGTTTGTCTGCTGCTGTTGATTCTCTATCCAGGGTGACCTAGTTAATAATTTTTGTAATGCCAATCTTGCTTTTTATGAGTTCCTTTCATTTTTTTCCTGGTCTGAAAATACCTTCATTTCTCCTTCATACTTGAGGGATAATTTTGCTGGCCATGGGATTCGTACTTGACAGTCGTTTTTTTCTTTCAGAATTTTCTATATGCCACTCTACTGTCTTCTTGCCTACACATTTTTTGCTGAGAAGTCCAAACTTGTCCTTCCTGCTTTTCCTGTTCTCTACATGACCTTAGGACTCAATCCTTTATCTTGAAATTAGAGAGCTTCAGTACAATATGTCATAACATTTTTCTTTGGGTGTCTATCTTATTTTGAGTTCTATTGGTTTCTTGAATAGTATTTTCTCCTCCTTTGTGATACTAAAGAATTCCTCTTCCATGATTTCTATACTATTTTATCTGTGTATGTTTTGGTTTCTTCTTGTGCCAGGATCCTGAGGTGATATGTTATTTCTTTTGATAGGGTCTCAAATAATTCCCAAGCTTTCTGCAGACTTCCTTCTCTTTTTTTTTTTGGGGGGGGGGAGTCATCACTACCCTTTGGTGATGGGAGTAGGAGGCCCAGCTTTTGCCCCTGTGGAGCTGCTGCTGGAATTGAACCTCCATCCCAGTGGACCGCAGTCCCACACAACCACTGCTCCACCAGGGCTTGGCCCCCTCCTTCTCTTTTTATTGTTCATTGTTTCTCTCAGTGACTGTAATCAAAGTGATTGTCTTAGAGCTCACTGATTCAATTTTCCTTTTCCTCTATTCTTCTAGTATGTTGTTGCCCAATTCTGTTTTCTCTTTGTTTATCTTTGGCAATTCTTTTTGTTTTAAGACTTTTCATTTTTCAGTTTCTGCTGTTGACTTCATGAATATCCCCCACATCTCTTGAAGAGACCTAAACATTATTCTTCTTAACTCTATTTATAGTAGTTCAGGCCCTCTCTTTCCTCCATTGTGTTTGGGTGATTTTTGGTTGTTTGTGTTAGTTTTTCTCAATTTGGGGGTTTACTATGATTGACTGTTGTTTCTTCTGTATCTTGGTGCATATATTTGTGGTATGTGAGTTACTGAGTCATGTAGAAATATTTGATTCTCTCTAGCATCTCACAAGTACTGAGAGTTCTCACAGGTACTGAAAACCACATGGTGATGAAATGGAGAAAAGGAAAAAGGAATGAATAAGTTGGAAAAATAGGGGGCAAGAAAAGAGAGAACAAAAGTTATGATAATAATTAGCAGCCATCTGGATAAGACAACAGATTTATGAAAATAATAGAAAGGTATATTTCAAGAGAAGTATTCAGAATTAATAGGTCTTGTGGAAATATATTTCATGAGGAAAAAGAGAAACCACCAAAGGATAATGAATGGGGCAGAAGAAGAAGATTTATGCATGTATATATTTAGAAGAAGATATATAATTAAAGAAGGAGAGAGTGAAGAGTGAAGGGAGGAAAAGCAAAATGTGACAATTTAAAAAAAAGAAAGAGAAAGGGAAAACAAGTTTTTAAAAATGTGTGATTCTGTAGGGAAGAGGAGATTGCAAAAAGACAAAAGGCTCACTGGCGGATGAAGTGTGGGTGCTGGAGTTCTGTTGTGATAGCAGTGTGAATATGTGTGGTCTGCACACTCAGAACAGAAAAAAATGAAAGAAAAATCCTTGTTTGAATGGGTGTGCTCAACTCTACAGGCCTGCCTGGTTTTGACGGGGTGGGGGGCACAGGGAAGATGTATATGCTCAGGAAGATGGTGTCAATCTATAAGAGGAACTGAGGAGAACTCGAAAAAATTGTCAAGTATTGTAATAAATCTGAAGTACCCAAACTGAAGATAATAAAGTAAAAAGGAAACTGTTCGATGGGTGGGGGTTTGTGCTCCTTTGGTAGAGTTATTGTAGATACATGTATGTTGGGTGGGGGGAGAGAGACCCTGGAGGGTGTGGGGCACCAGACAAGCAAGCAGAGGAAAAGGAGGAGAGAAATTAAAAATCAGGGAAAACTGTAGCTCAGATTCTGAGCATGTCTGAACCAAGCTGCCTACATGGCCTGTGATGTATGTAGGGACCCCAGACTTGAGTGAGGGCAAATGGTTGGTTGCTTCCGGCATCAAGAACAATTGACTGTGCCAGCGAGGAACAGGGCACACAGAAGAGGTTCATGCTGCGGATCAGAGGTCAAGGGGAATTTGTCAGCCAGCATTGCTGCGCTCCTACTTTAAGAAACTTTGGTCTACTTCAGGTTCACTTTGTGTTTTTTGTTTTTTTTTTTTGTCACTACCAGGAAATTCAGGCTTTCTCTCTTAGTGGAACCTCTCCGGTAGTTGCTGAGGCGACCCTCCCATGCTGACTATCTGGTGTTCATACTGAGATATAAATCTTTATAGACTAGGACTGGCACATCTTTCTCTTGCAGACTGGCTGGTTGAGTTGAACCACCAACTTTTTACATGGTCACAAAGCACTTTAAATCCCGGGCCACTAGGGCTCCTTAAACATTGAAAACAAGACTCTTAGTCTATCAGATTTTAGCTCTTCTTTGATGAGTTTCTTACCTCGGTTCCCGTATATGATTATATTTATGCAGTTCTGAGTGCTTCTCTCTTTGAGCAGGAGAGCAGATGCTTTGGAAACTCATCCTGATGATTACAAAGTTCAAGTAAAAGTCAGCCTTGCTCCTGATAAGAACCAGCAGTTGTAGAGCTAGCATGCCAAGCCCACAACTTTCATAAGCCCCCATGCAAGCAGGAGGGAGTAGGACAAACACTGCATGCTTAGAGGCTTTGGTCGGATTGTGTGAGTATTGACCTAGCCTTGTAAACTGAGACCCTTCAAAGGAATGAAGAGAGAGAAGATGAAAAAAAATCAGGCTTGAGGCACATTTACATAGAGGTTTCCCTTGAGTCCCAGCTGCCCAACTGAATTAGCATCAAGGCCCTGCCCTGGAATAGAGTTGTGAGTGTTGATTTTCCTGGCCTTACACAATGAGTGCAGTCAACACTAATGTTGCTTGATTTTCATCTGGAAGAAATTTGCATTCGATCCAACCCTCAGCCTCAACTTTCCACCTTCCCATCTGTCTGACACTATCATTTTGAAGTCCATATGTATGCAAAAATGCCTCCACTGTTTTCTCCTCATTCAGATGCCTGGGCTATAAAACTCTTCTCCCTCAATCTTTCCTCCACCCCAAGCTAAACTCACTTCTTGTGTACAAACTGATGTTGATACGCAGTTTGGAGGGGAAAGTTGAGTAATCTAATGCCCACTGAAAAGTAAGTAACTGATACATCTTCAGGGCAGTCCTCCGATATGCTAATTGTAGATCTTAGCTCCAGGGATACAGCGTGGAGGCAAACGAAGCCTCTGCTTTTGTGGACACTCTGTGTTAGGATGGGTCCTCTAGAGTAGCTAAATGAGTGGCACTTTATCCTTTATTTATTTCTTGCTCAATTTCTATTCACACTTCTTACAGTTTATAGAGTATTAGTTTTGTACTTCTTATTAAATTTATTCCCAGGTGACTTATTCTTTTTTGCTCTTCTAAATAGAATTATTTTAATTTATTTTTTAAGTTTTTGATTGCCAGTTGAGTGAAGGTTTACAGAGCAGATAAGTTTTCCATTCAACAATGCATACAAGGCTTCTTTGCGTTTTCTCTTTCTAGTCTTTCTTCCTTAACCCTTTTAATTTTTTTCCGGGTAAATGAGACCTTTTGATTTCACATGGTTGATTATTATAATATGCATGTTCCTCACTTGTGTTCCCTTTTGTACTTTTGGCTGAAAATTAAACCATGGGAGTAGGTCCATTTCCAGACCTGAAGGGGAACTAAAAGCATGATCTTAGAGGTTCCACCAGGCTCTAGCCAACAAGTGAGCCTGGTCTTAAAAAACAATTACGATTTTTTTTGTTACTTATTTCCCTCTCATACTCTCCAGGAGCTACTAAGGTGATCCATTTCAGAGTAGTTGGCAGTGGTATCAGGGGACTGTGTAGTTCTGATCTCAAGGAGCCTGGATGCTGACACTCAGGCAGTCCATTAGTCCATGTTTCCATGCATTTTTTATTTTTATCACTCATCTCTCCTCTAGCCAGAAACCTCACATGATATTTCACTACATCTTAAGTCTCCAGTCACTACTGACCAAGGTAGGATGTAGAACATTGTCTTTGTGGACTATATTATGCTAAGTGAATTCAATATCCCCTTAGACTATAGTTCCTGAGCCCCTACTTTCAGTGACTTTTTCCTTCAAGGTGTTTGATTGTGTCAAAGAAATGGCCCACTGCATGGCCCATGACAACATTCATGATCTATTTGCAGCAGAGGTTAAGTGCCCACGTATAAATATCTGGAGTGACGTTTTTAAAGGCATCCTCTGCTTGCTATTGTTAGGCTGTTAGGTGCCTTCAAGCTAGTTCCAACTCAATGTTCCCTGTAACAAGACGAAACAGTGACTGCTCTTGCAGCCGCCGTGTGAACATGGATTGGCTCGAGTCCATTGCTGTTTCCACGGAGTCAATTCATCTCGCTGAAGGTCTTTGGCTATTTCACCAGTCCTCCACTTTGCCAGGCTTGATGTCTTTTCCAGAGTCTGGTCCCTCTTGGCAACATATCCAAAGTGTGTGAGATAAAGCTTTGCCATCTTTATGATATATTTAGTATTCTTCCCCAACACCATTCTTCTCCAGTCTTCTTTATTCCTTGTCCAGCTTTCCCATATGTAGGTGATTGAAAGTACTGTGGTGTGGTAGTTGCATAATTTTGTGTCAACTTGAAAGGTCAGGGTGGAGTCTTGCCTGTCAATCAGTTCACTCCTGATGGTGCTTCCTTGTGGACCTGATCTCCTCACAAGGAGAGTCTGGGGAACCCCCATCTCAACCCTTCTTGGCTTTTCCTTTCCTGCTGGAGAGCCATTTTGAGAGTGTCAGAGCCTTGTCATGATCCAAGGGTCTTTACACAGACCAGCCAGTGGTGTTCCTCCAATCTGCAGCATTGCCAGTGGCTACCCAAGTTTGAAAAGGCACTTATGAACTAGTATTGGACTTATGGACATGAGCTTGACTGGACTGGGATGTTTCATTGGTACATAATTACTTCTTGATGCAAATCTTTCTTTTAAAAAATCATTTTATTAGGGGCTTATACAACTCATCACAACCCATACATGCATCCATTGTGTATCAAGTACATTTGTACATTTGTTGTCCTCATCATTCTCAAAACATTTGTGGGCTGAGCCCCGGTGGCGCAGTGGTTGTGCGTGGGACTGGAGCCCACTGGGATGGAGGTTCAATTTCAGCTCACAGGAGCAAAGACTGGGCCTCCTACTCCCATCACCAGAAGGCAGTGATACCTAAATAAAAAAAATTTGCTTTCCACTTAAGCCACTGGTATCAGCTCCTCATTGCCTCCCCTTCCCACCTCCCTCTCTCACGAACCCTTGATAATTTATAAATTATTATTATTTTGTCATATTTTTTCTGAATCTCCCTTCATCCACTTCCATATTGTCCATACCCCAGGGAGGAGGTTATTTATAAATCCTTATAATTGGTTCCCCCTTTCTATTTCACCTTCTCTCCTTCCTCCCTGTATTGCCACTGTCGCCACTGGTCTGTTCAGGATTCTCTGCTTCCAGTTCCTATCTGTACCAGTGCACAACCTCTGATCAAGATGGATTTGTAAGGTAGAATTGGGATCATGATATGGGGGGTAGGAAGTATTGAAGAACTAGAGGAAAGTTGTATGTTTCATCATTGCTACACTGCACCCTGACTTGATGTCTCTTCCCCGTGACCCTTCTGTAAGGGGATGTTTTATTACCTACAGATGGAATTTGGGTACCCAATCTGTATTTTCCCTCATTTACAATGATGCAATTTTTTGTTCTTTGATGTCTGATACCTGATCCCTGAGATGTTTTGTGATCACACAGACTGGTGTGGTTCCATGTGGATTTTGTTGCATCTGAGCTAGATGACTGCTTGTTTACCTTCAAACCTTTAAGAACACAGACACCTTATCTTTTGATAGCTGGGCACCATCAGCTTTCTTCATCACTTTTGCTTATACACCCATAAATCTTCAGTGAAGGTGAGCATCATGGAATGCCAATTTAACAGAACAAAGTGTGCTTGCATTGAGGAAGAACTTGAGTGGAGGCCCAATGTCCGTCTGCTGCTGAAATACTAAACCTATAAATATATGCACCTCGAGTTATTTCCCCATCATCATATACAAATATATTTACAAATATATTTACCTATGTACATGCCTGTATTTAGACCTCTATAAATGACCTTTGCCTCCTAGTTATTTCCTCTCTTTCCTTTTACTTTCCTCTTGTCTCACTATCATTCTCAGCCTTCATTTGGGCTTCAGTAATTTCTCTCAGTTACATTACCCTTGATCAATCCCTACCAGGCCTCTTACATTCTCCTTGTCACTGATTTTTGGATCACTTCTTATTTCCTTGTCCCTGGGCTGATAAACACCGCCTCCTTTCTCCCACTTCCCTTTCTTCCATGTCCTCCCAGAACCATCGGTCCTGTTGTTTTCTCCTCTAGATTGTTCTTCCAGTCTCATCTAGGTAGACCTGCATAGATACTAATATGCACCCCCCAAAAAAGACTGAGCAAGATGAAGTGACAAAAGAAAGCAAAACGATGACCAAAAGATCAATGTTTAGAATTAATTATAATAATAAATAATAATAATGAACCTGTAAATAGTTCAAGGTCTGTTTGTTGACCTCTAAGAGTGTCCTCCAGTCAAGTCTGATGGGGTGACACATATAACAGTGTCACCAGATTTGTTTCTCTAGTCAACCAGGTCTGTGGTGATTATATAAGCTGTTGTCAATTTGACAGGATTTTGAGTGAAGGGGTGAAATCTAGTATGTCAATTATTGGGTAGCCAGTGAAGCCTGTGTATGCACTTGGCCTTCTCCTGATAACTCTGGTAACTCCAATATTTCCTCCTTGGATGTAGGAGACACATTCTCTCATTGCTCACTCCTTGAGAGATGTTCTACTGACAAGACACATGACACTACACTGATAGACCCTGTGGGAACTGGAGGAGTCATGTAGAGACCCCTGCTAGTGGGGTGAGATTCTCAAGACTTTGCACCCACTGGCCTATGATCTTTCTGCATTCAACATCATTGCATGTGTTTCACGAGTCTGAAGAGGACTTTATAGATTGGCATCAGATATATGGGCTAATATCGGACTTATGCATTTATCTGGACTGGACTGTGATATTTTCTCAATATTCAATTGCTGTTGAACATAAAACTCTTTCTTATACACATATGCATGTTTGTGAATTTGTTTCTCTAGTCTACGCAGACTGACACATGGCCTAATACATACAGCTTGCAATCAGGCTATAGTCTACAATGTGACATCTTTGTTTTTTAAGAAACCTGAACTCTCTTAAACTAACCAATGCTAGTGAAGGGTGAGAAGTCTAATGGCATACACAATGATTATCAAACAATAGAATGAGAGAAAATGTGATTGCATCCCTCTCAAGTTCATCTTTGCTTTTCAATAGAAATGCTGGCTAAAAGCCAGAGGGGCTGGGGAGAAAAGATGCCCTTTGCTTTTTCAATGGCATTTCATGATTCTAGCAAATAATTCAGGTTCTTTATATTATTCTGAGTGTTGTTCAAGAAGACATGATGTTAAGTGGTTATTGATGAAGATGATGATGAACAATACTTGGTGATTACAAAGAAATATCTTGTCATACAGGTCGTGCTCAACATTATCTACTCATGAATTTATAATCCCTGAGTAGTGAACCACAGCCAACTTTCATTTTAGAAAGATTTTTTTTCAGATAAATTTCCTGGTTGCTATGAGTCCAATTAAACTTCACAGAGGTGAGTTTAGGTGGTTTGGGGTTTTTTGGTTTTCTTTTGTTTTTCCTCTAAGTAGATCTCGTTCTAAGGAAGAACTGGCTTGGCAAGAGAAAATGGGAAGGGGAGAATGTAGGTGACTTCAGACAATGGTACTGTAAGGCTTGTGGTGCGCAGTCCCCTAGGCAGAAGAGAAGGAGAGAGAAACAAAGGAAAGACATTATACTCTTCTGCCAATAGCTCCAACCTCGTCATTTCTTTCTCTCATACCTGACAGGAACTAGTTCAGCACTTCTCTGTAAATCCCTATCTGCTAACTCTCAGTTACCATTTAGGTGGGATTGGTGTGTGGCGAGCCAGGAGTGAATTCTTGGTGGTGGTGGATTTTGTCTTTTTTATAAGAAGGCAGTTAAACAGGTGCTAGAGAGGTAGAGACAGGAAGGCAGAGAGATGGTTGGGAGGGCTCCAAAGGTGTGCTTCCCTGTTGCACAATTTCCCTCAGTGCTTGGCTGTGAGCCTAGCAGGGCTTGATAGGGAAGGAGACAACTGGAAGGGCCGGACACCTGGCTGGAGTCTAAACTGACCTCAGCCCCTTTGCAGAGCAAAAACCAATTCCTGCTGGTGCTGAAATCAGTCCTTGTTCTTCTTGCTCTTGCTGCAGAGTTTTCCATCCAACTCCTTTTCAGCAATGGGAACGAGAAGTAATTCAGAACGGTGGGTTGGATTACTCAATACACAAAGGAAGCACAGCTTATTGTTTCTGGTAGGTGACATCAAGTGGGTTTGACTCACAGAGACCCCAGGTACCACATTGGTATAGATTGGTATCAGACATATGGGGTCATATCAGACTTATGTATTTATCTGGACTGGGCTGTGATGTTTTCTCAATATCCAGTTGCTCTTGTACATAAAGCTCTTTCTTATACACATATGCAGGTTCATGAATTTGTTTCTCTAGTCTACGCAGACTGACACACGGCCAATCCTGCCCCAGCCCCATTGTTGCAGCCACTGTGTGAATCCAACTTGTTTAAGGTCATCCTCCTTTTCCCTGCTTCTCTACTTTACCTACCAAGCTTGATGGTCTGCTCCTGGGACTGGCTTCTCCTGACAACGTGTCCAAAGTACAAGAGACAGAGTTTCACCATCCTTGCCTTTAAGGAATATTCGGACTGCACTTCTTCCAAACATATTTGTGGTTCCTCTTGGCAGTTCATGATACCTGTAACATTCTTTACCAACACCATAATTCAAATGTATTGATTCGTCTTCTGACTCCCTTACTCGATGTCCACCTTTCACAGAGCTATAAGGTGACAGACAATACCATGGCTTGAGTCAGGCGCTCCTGAGTCCTACAAGTCACATCCGTGCTTTTCGACATTCTAAAGAGGGCGTGTGCATCAGACTTGCCCAGTGCAGTGTGTCTTCTGATCTCCTGACGGGTGCTTAACCAATCACTGATGATGGATCGACACAAGGCAAAGTCCTTGACAATTTCCATCTTTGTGCTTAACTACTAATCTGTAATGAAGCTTTTCACTGCATCAAAAATCTGATTCTGACCAGCGTGTGTGTCTTTCCCAACCCTACAGCACCTTCCTACAAAATAGAAATTTTCAAATGATGATCCCTGACAGGAACCAAATATCCAGAGTCAAGATAAGCATGGGCTTACTTGCCCTTACTTACCAGTCTGTACTGAATATCATTTTTAAGGTTAAACCCATGTGAAATTGCTCACTGCAGATTAGTAAATACAAGTCAACCCACGTTCACCTTGCTTATTTGGGAGTCTTCCCCCAGTGAGAATGGGTGCACAATTTAAAGAATTTATTAAAGATGCTGAATTTTTCATGTAGAAATTGTTGAATTGATGCATATCCTGTTGTCTACATTCTCAACAGCAAAAACAAGACAGTGAAATAATTTTAACTTTAGGCTGGGCATTTTATAAAGGATCTCCCAGTGATTATACAAACGTTCTTTTGATTAATCATTTTCTTCCACATGTAATTAACATGCACACATTTCAAGTAACTTTTCCACTGTCTCTTTCTGAGAAAAACTCTTCTGAGAAGGGTCACAAGTTTCAAAATTAGTTCTAAGCTTTGTGTACAGAGGAGCCTCTCAAGGGTCAGAGTCAAAGATCAGAAGCTTCGTGATTCCATCAAGCATTTCTGCCAGGCCTTCTCTTCCTATTCTTGTCTACACACCCAAGATATTCTCATCATCCTCACAGGGGGATCATCCCTTCCCTGATCATCCCAAACTAGAGTACTCTGCTGTCCCTAAAGCACAAAAAATGCCCTTCGGAATCCTGTGGATCTGATACCCAAACGACAAGTTCAGGGTCTCAGTTGACAGAACAAGGCAAGTTTCAGAGAAGTAACATGACTTGCTTTCTATCATATTTTAGAAAAATCCAGGTTTCCTCACTCTGATAAATTTACTCTTGCTATTGCCCCCACCCCAGCCCCCACCATCCCAAGATAAATACCTGACTGTTCTCTCTGTAGAAGTGATGAATTCATTGAAGGGTGAAAAGTTCAGGCCACTGGCATCAAAGGGATGAGACGTGACATGTAAAGCCAGAAAATTACTGGAATCTCTTGATGATCCAGTTTCTGGGGGTGCAATGTGCTGAAGAATTTCTTTGGACTATGAAGAAATATGAATCTGAAGAAAATAAAATCTTTCTAATTCAGCTGAGAGCTGGTTATCAAAGGGTAAGAAGGGCTCTGTGGTCTTGTCTTCAGCACCTAGCAAAACAATGTGTTGAGAAGAAATCTGTAGAAAGCATGCAACGACATCCAGCTGTTTACAACATCTTCCTTTTAAAAGAAATGAGATAATTTTTTTGCTAAAAGAAATTAATCACAACATTCTGAACCTTAACACTTCAATGTTTGTTGATTATGCCTATTGTAGGAACTCAGATTTGTGTTGCATGAATGTTGATGATTCCAAGCTAACACACATGGTGATAAACTTAAGTTAAAAAATAAAACCAACATGAAGCATTTTCTATCTGGAGCTAAAATTAACATGCCGAAATTTAGGATAATAAATGTATAACCATCTACTTAGCTTCCAAAAAATCAACAGCTTAGGGATAAAATAGAGGGCACTTCAGTAGTAATTCCAAGAACAAAGACATAGAACTAGACTGATGATAAACTCCATAAGATCCAAATGTATGAGGTATATGCTAAAGAGTTGTTATGATAGCAGATTGTTTAATAGAAGGATAGCTTCTAGATCACGTTGAACATAATTCTACAAGGCTCTCAGGTGATAAAACCTTGTCTGAGATATTGATTGAGAAGTGAGAGGGGAATTGATGCAGGAAATCATTTATAGAGGGTACAGAGCAGGTATAAAAACCATGAAGAATTAAGATGTCTTCAGTTGGATGTGGTACATTACTTTTTTCAGGCTATGTTATGCCATTTGACCTTGGTGTTTTTCTGCCCATTTTAAGGAATTTTATCAAATGTCTTTCTCTTGATATGAAACTCCCCCTGCATTCTAAGATAGCAGTGCCAGGAGGGGAAAAGTGAACCTATTATTACACAATGTGGTTTTGCACACTCTTGAAACCTCATTTTTAAAGGAGTCTTGATTTTTCTCTTTAGTACTTCCATTCTGGATTTTTGCTGGGGAAGAACATCCTATCTGTCCTGACTTTTGAAATTTACCCTTTAAAAATTTGACAGCACCTGTTCAGTGCTCGCTCAGCTGCTATCCAAATGGTTGGAATTTTGTCTAGAGGTGTCACCTGGGAAAAAGTTCTAGAGACCTAGCTCTTAAAAAAAAAAATCAACCATTGAGAATTCTGTGCACACAGCTTTGATTTTACATGGATGAAGTTGCCGTGATTCACAGTCAACTTAGCAACAACCAGTTTTCTATGGTAGTTTTCTATGATGTCTTAAGACTATGGAAAGGGCTGTGGGATCCAACTCTAGGTTCTTATGAGGACATTGTAAGGCATCATCTCTACTGGAGAAAGGGAAACTACTTTAGGACGTGGTTTTATGCTGCATACAGGTCAGGGCAGCACCAGGTTGCCTTAGAGTCTTAAACCATACCTAGGTTCAGCAAAATAAAATATCACCATGTAATAATCACAGTGCCTGCTATTAGGCCAAGAAGAATGGCTGTGCAGGAATTCAGTATTTTCCATCCAGAGCTAGTTTGAGATGTTTTCTTTGTCTATTTTGTAAATGATTCTGTTTAAAATTCCTCCCCCTTTTTTAGGTATTTTAAAAATAATCTTATTGTATCTTATGATACAACTCTTATCATAATCCATACATGCATCCACTATGTCAAACACATTGGGACATGTGTTGCTATCATCATTCTCAAGACATTTGTTTTCTACTTGAGGCCTTGATATCAGCTCCTTATTTTTCTCCCTCCCTCCCTCCTACTCCCCCTCTCTCATGAACCCTTGATAGTTTATAAATTATTATTATTTTATCAAATCTTGCACTGTCTGATGTCTCCCTTCACCCACTTTTCTGTTGCCCATCTCCCAGGGAGGGGGGTTATATGGAGATCCTTATGTTCCCCCTTCCTGCTCCACCTCCCCTCCTCCTTTCCTGGTATTGCCACTGTCACCACTGGTCCTGAAGGGATCATCTGTCCTGCATTCCCTGTGTTTCCAGTTCCCATCTGTACCAGTGTACATCCTCTGGTCTAGTCGGATTTGTAAGGTAGAATTGGGATCATGATATTGAGTGGGGGAGGAAGCATTTAAGAACTGGAGGAAAGTTGTATGTTTCTTTGTTGCTATACTGCACCCTGGTTGGCTCATCTCCTCCCAGTGACTCTTCTGTAAGGGTTGTTCTGTAAGGGAATGTCCAGTTGCCCACAGATGGGCTTTCGGTCCCCACTCCGCACTCCCCCTCACTCACAATGATATGACTTTTTGTTCTTTATGCCCGATACCTGATCCCTTCAACACCTCATGATTACACAGACTGGTGTGCTTCTTCCATGTGTGCTTTGTTATTTCTGAGCTAGATGACCACTTGTTTATCTTCAAACCTTTAAGACCCCAGACACTATATCTTTTGATAGCTGGGCACCATCAGGTTTCTGCATCACATTTGCTTATTTGTCTTCAGCAATTTTATTGGGAAGGTGAGCAAACAATGATATGATTTTTTGTTCTTTGATGCCTGCTACCTGATCCCTTCAACACCTCATGATCATGAGATGTCAAGCACATTTTTAAAAGAAGGCTTTAAACCCAAAGCTCAACTGCTAAGGGAAACATCAATGATTTGAAGTCACCTGCTGCTCTTCATGAGAAAGACGAGACAGTTTGCTTACATAACTATTAAAGCCTTAAACACCCTACAGGCCAATTGCCTCTATGACCTATAGAGTCATTGTGAGCAGGTTGATGCTTAATGGATACAGATTTATTTTGGGATGTGGATGGATGTGGAGAGGTGTCTATGTTTGTTTTGCTCCTTTCTATTTGAAATATTTTCCCATTAAGGGAGAAAATTTAAGAAACAAGTAGAGGTGACTATTTCTATTAGTGCACATATTTGGGCAAGCTATGTTTTGTTTGTTTGTTTTACTGGGGGGCTCTTACAGCTCTTATCACAATCTATACATATATCTATTATGTCAAGCACATCTGTACATATGTTGCCATCATCTTTAGCAAAACGTTTTTTCTTTTTTTTAAAATGCAAACTTATTTTATTTTCACCAATATCACAAAGGGTGTGCCTTGTAGCTGTCAGATGTTGTCCCTACAAAAGTGACCATTTCTCAGTGGCCAAAGCTGATCTTGCTGGATTTCATCTGCAATCAGTCATCGCACTGGTCATTGTTGGATGCAGAAGAGGCCTCTTCTGGCTCCTCTTCTTCAACCAGCTGACTTTGACTTCTTGCCTTTCTCCAGTACCAGAAGACTAGGATGTGTCTCTTTCTTCCTTGCAGGAACCCATTGGTTTCAGTGGTGTTTCTTCTGGAAGTCTCTTGAAGGATTCTTCTTACCTCCTCACTCCTTTTGGACTTGGGCTGACAAGGGTCCTTCTTCTCAGTCTCCTCTTGTACACTTTCCGATCATTTGGAGCTCGTGGTTGGATTGTCCATAGCTGAGCTGGTCTCTTCAGCCATCGCTAAGCCTCTCAAAACATGTTCTTTCTACTTGAGCCCTTGGTATCAGTTCCTCATTTATTTTTCTTCTCTCTTCCTTTCTCCCTCCCTCCCCCATGAACCCTTGGGGGTAAATATATATATATTCATGTCTTACACCAATTGCTGTGTCCCTTTGCCCACTTTTCTGTTGTCCATCCCCCTGAGAGGACGTTATATGTCAATAATTGTGATTGGTTCCCCCTTACTCTCTCCCTCCACCACTTCCTTCACCCTCTTAGTATCACTACTCCCCTTATTTGTCCTGAGGGGTTTATTTGTTCTGGATTCTCTGTGTTCCAAGCTCTTATCTGTACCAGTGCACATGTTCTGGTGTAGATGGATTTTTAAGGTAGAATTGGGGTCATGATCGAGGGGAGTGGGGAGAGGAACAGGGAAAGCAGTAAGGAACTAGAAGAAAGTTGTGTGCTTCATTGGTGTTATAGACCTCTATTTACTTAGGTGTAAAATTCTTTTCTTGCTGAAATTTCCTATGTAAACAAGCTCTGTCTCCTTTACTGTTTTCTTTCTATTCATGGGTTTAACATAATGTATGACTACTTTTTTTTTCACTGTAAGACCTCTTTCCTTAGAAATCTCTCCTGACTTTCTTTCATAATCCTGGGCAGCCAACCAGTTACTTCAGCAATAACATCTATTGTTCATATACTCTTCTGAAATCGGCTTGAATTTTTGCCCTTCCCCTGTTTATGTAGTCAACGATCCTATGGCAGATGTCATTTTGCTGCCCATGGTGACCACTCAGTAGGGGCAGCTTCAGGGCACCTGCGAGCAGAGCAATAACCAATGATTTTGAGTTTCATTCCACATTCTATCCAGGAACTCCCACTGCAATCCATTTTAAGACAGCTGGTATTCATAGCCAGGTACTATCTGGTTCCAAGGTTGGTAGCGTTGGAGCTTGAGTCATCCATTCATTAGCCCTTGAACTCATTGTTTTATTCATCTTTTATTTTCCTTGCTCTTTTTTTCTCTGAACAAGGAAAGACAAAATATGTTATTGCTGGTAGTCGATGCATCTTGGCTGATAGAGGAGAATGCTAGGAGATGTCACTTTGAAGAATAAGATGTGCCTGATCAAAGCCATGATGTTTTCAATCACTTCATATGAGTGCAAAATCTGGACAGTAAACAAGGAAAAACCAAAGAATTGATACATCTGAGGTATGGTGTTGACAAAGAATATTGAAGGTGTCATAGACTGCCAGAAAAGCTAACATAGCTACTTTGGAAATAGCACAACCAAAATGATCCTCGGAAGTGAGGTTGGTGAAGTTTATCTCATGTACGTTGGATCTGTTATTGGGAGGGACGAGTTCTTGCAGAAGGACATGATCCTTGGTAAAGTAGAAGGTCAGTGTAAAAGAGCAAGATTCTCAATGCAATCAACTGACCCAGTGTTTGCAATGGTGGACTGAAATATGGCAACAAGTGTGTGGGTGCGGGAGTGGGCAGCATTTCATTCTGTTATACATACATAGGTTCCATATGAGTTGGAAGTAACAGGATAGTGACAAACAGCAGGTTTTTGTTTTGATTTCTCAATCAATTTACTAGGAGGTCTTGGAGATATAACATTCTATAATTTAAAGAGATCGAGCATGGTTTCCAAACATTTTCTTATTGAACTCTTTGATATCAGTTCCTTTTTAACCCTCCCTCCTCCACCCTTCTCTCCAGGAACCTTTACTCTGATTGTTATATGTTTTCATTACTTTATTGTTATTCTATATTTAGTTGTATCTTAGCCCATACATGATATCCATTCACCTACAATTCTGTTATTCTCTCCTCTTGAGTGGGGTTATACAGTCATCATTACACTTAGCTCCCCCTTCCCCTGCATCCCCACCCCTCTCCTCCCATATCCTCAGGAATCTTTACTTCTGTTTTTGAAGGATTATTCATCCTGACTTTCCAGCATTGAACAATCTTAATTATACAAATGAACATACATAGGTCTAACAATATTAACGAGGTAAGACATAAGCCATAATAGAAGGGGAAGGAAATATTAAAGAATCAGAAGATAGTTATGAGTCTTATGAGTGGTATACTGCACCTAGATTCATCATCACCTTCATGTGGCCTTTCTGTGACGGACTGTCCAATTGTTTCACAGGTGGGCTTGGGGTCTCTACTTTGTCTACACTCCTTCACATTTGATTACTTATTTTTCAACTTCTGATACCTATTCCCATTGACACATCATGATGACACAGATTGTTTGACTATAAGATGGTAAGGTCCCAGAGAATATATCTTTGAATAACCAGGCACCACCTTTTGCCTGTGCACCCTTGTTTTCCTCAGCAATTGTGTTGGAAAGGCAAGTATCATACTGTGCCAAATTACTAGAACAAATCATTCTAATAATGTAGTTAGGTCAGATTTCAGTAGGAACCCAAAGTTCATCTGCCTCCTTAATATATTTACATAGATGCACATGCATGGACAAATAAACTTATATTTATATCTTTACATGTATATACAGCTATATTTACACACACACACACATATATATATATATTTGTTCTTCTTTCCTCTTTTTCCCTTTCTTTCCTCCTGCTTCACTGTCTTGTTACCCATAGTTCACCTCTCAGTAATTTCTCTCAGACACTTTCATTGTTCAGACATGAGCAGGAACACTACACCCTCATCATCATCAATTTTATAACCCTTTCTATTCCTTTGTCCCTCTCAATATTGGCTCACCACTCACCTCTCCTTACTCACTTCCCATGCCCACCTGGAGCCTTCAGCCCCAAGCCCTCTCCATAAGAGTGCTTATCCTGCCCATCTTATATAGATAGTCACCGAGAGAGAGAGAGAGAGAGAGAGAGAGAGAGAGAGAGAGAGAGAGAGAGAGAATTTAAATAATTCCACATCTAACTGGTATCCTGATCCAGAATAGATGAATACCTCTTCATTAAATAGTGAGCTGAACCTGATATAATCCCTCAAACCCATCCCCTTTTCTTTCAGGATTCCATATTCTAGAACTTGCTTCCCTAGCAGGACTTATACCCTCTTAGTTCCCAGCATTCATGTCTGAAAAGCATACATCTCACAAGTCCCCATGACTCTTCCTCCACCCTCAACACCATGCCCAGATATACCTTTAGACTTTTAGTGTGTCTCCCTTGTGGAAAACCCCCAGCAGTTCAGATGAGGTGCCAAGTGTTTCCCCAAGACTCAGAAGTCTACAATCAAGATTCCCTGGGGACTTCAAGGATTCATCCCATCACCAAATAGCAACAGTTTTGAGCTCATTAAAAAAAAAGCCAGGTTCATTGATCCCATAGAGACTGATGTAACCACTGAGCCTATGAAACAGTGGCCCTGGACATCCTTCAAGTCTGGAATGGTGGCTCAACTTTCAACCAAGCAATAGGTCAGCAGTAACACGGGGACTACATAGGTTAATTAGAATAATCAAGTACATGAAATCAAAAGGACATCATTAGACCAGGGACAAAGTTCAGAAGGCAGGAAGAAGGATGAATGGGATCAGGACAGCATCCAGAAGAAGCAAAAAGTGATTTTACATTGAGGAGATTGCAATCAATCTCATAAAATCAATTGAACAGCTGAATGGAAAACTCATTTGCTCTTTAAACTTTCATCCAAATCACAATAAAAATATTAAAAAAAATATGCAAAGAAAAAAAACACAAATGACTTCAAGGTGAATGTGACTAGTCTCACTCCAAAGAATATGGAAGTTGGGGATCATCTATTATTTCTATTTGGAGACTTTAGTCAAAATAAGACCCAAGAGGAATTTCATTCTACTTCTGTTACACTACTCCATTCCATCAGCAAACACTGAGTGCCAGACTCAGTGCTCGGGTTAGAAAGATGAGCAAGGCATAATCCACCTTCTCAATGGACCAGAGTTCCTGGTAGCAGTCCAATGAATGATCCACTAGAGAAGCAGCAAGGCAGTGACTAATGGCTGCCTGTGGAGCATCACTGCCTGGGTTAGAACTGTAGGAGAGTTACTGCTTGATTAGCCGATGAAATAGTGGGTTTTGCTCGTAGCTTCTAAGCACCAAGTCAGTAGTTGAAAACCACCAGCTCCTCCACAAGAGAGGAAGCATTATACTTCTGTAAAGATTAACAGTCTCCAAAACCCACAATTCTACTCACCCCATGAATCACTATGAGTCAGATTTGCTCAATAGCTATGGCAAGAAGGTGATCCCAAACTTGTTCTGCCATTCACCTCAAAAGTTTGAACTAGATGGCTAAGAAACCAGCAGGAGGTTGAAGAGACCAAGGAGGCTTGGAAGACAGTTGGTGATGGCATCCATCTACCCTGGCTTGGCAGAAGTGGAGTGGGTATGCCTCTCTCACCTTCAGCAGAGGGAGGGAAACTTTACAGAATCACTCAGAGAGTATCACCTGAGTAACCAGAAACTGGGTAGGTACAATCTTGTGCCAGACCCAGACAATGATGTCTGACTTCTAGTCATAAAGCCTATAGAAGTGATAAAAGGAGCCCTTCTATGAGTTGGGTTGCTAACTGCAAGGTCAGAAGTTTGAAACCACCTGCCTCTCTGAGGGAAATATTGGAGGCACCCTGCTGCAGCTACTGTCAACATGAACAGCCTTGGAAACCCATGGATGAGTTGCACTACATGGCTAGGATCAAAACTGACTTCATGGCAGTGAATTTTTTGAAGGAAGACATTGTGGTTGGAGCTGTCCTTCCTAGAGGTCAGAGTGGAAAAAGATGGCTGAAGAGTGTACCTGGGGGCGGGGGTGGGGGGAAGGCAGCTATAAGCACCCCACAAGAGGAGACTTCGCCTACTTTAATAGAACTGCAGGTTGGAGACTCCCTTGATGGGATAGTGAGGTCACAAGAGGAGACCCCAAAGGACCCACAAAAGTGCTGCATTGGCAAAAAAATCTCTTGACACCAGACTGCAAGGGTAATAACGAGGTGAGTCCTGTCTTGGAATCTTCCAGCTCTGGGGAAGCCAAGGTTAGTCTAGGAATTGGGGCCAGAGGAGTGAACATAATATGAAGCTAATAATGACTCCCTAACAACTACAGATCCCACTCTTGTTCCAAGCCCAGTGTAGTGTGAAGAGAGAAATTGGATGGCAAATTGGAGTTCTTATATTGAGGAGGAGTACAGATTGGGGACCCAAAGCCCATCAATAGGTGAGGTGACATCCTCTTGCAGAGGGGTTATAAGGAGGAGGTGAGCCAGTTAAGATACAGGGTAGGAGCTATGAAATATGCAACCTTCCTCTAGTTCCCATGCTGCCTCCCATCCACTATCATGACCCCAATTCTACCACATAAATCCAGCTAGACCAGGAGATGTCCAGTGAAGTTGGAAACATGGGAAACTTAGGGTAGATGATCCATCAAGACTAGTAATAGGAGTGATAATTCCAGGAGGGTGGAGGGATGGAGGAATAGAAAGGGAGAACCAACTTCAGGGATCTATATGTAGCCTCCTCTCTGGGACACAGATAATAGGGAAGTGAGTGTTGGGACACATTGTACAGTGTACAGGATGAAAAAAATAACAATTTTTAAATTACTAAGCGTTCAAGGAGAAGGGGGGGAGGAAGAGTAATATAGGGAGCTGATAATGGGGGCCTGCAGGGAGGGAGAATGTTTTGAGAGTGATGATGGCAATGGGTGTGTAAAAGTGGCCTGCATACAACTGATGTTGTTAGGGATTGTGATGGGAGTTGTATGGGCCCCCAATAAAAATGATTCATTAAAAAAGGGGGGGGAGGGGAAAGAGGAATTTTTTTTTTTAAAGAGGAGCTTGTACCAAGGGCTTGAGTAGAAAATGTTTGGAAATGTATGTGGCCACATGTGTGTAAATGTGCTTGATACAAATGATGTACTGAATGTTGCAGTAGCTGTAAGAGCCCCCAATAAAATTATTAAAAAAAAAAAAGAAGAACAGTCCAATTTAGTTCTCAGAAGATAATATTGCTGCTTTCTGTATCTCTTTAAGTCTGCTCATTTAATGAAATAACCACTCAGTAATAAGAAAGCAGGACCCGTATCCTCTATGGTCTTGTAGACACACTGGTGACTTGGTGTAGAACGACAATGATCACCTTAAGAAGTTCATGGACATTAAGAACCTGCCCCACAGTAAAAACATTATATTTCTCTCTCCTTCAAGCACAATGATGTTTCTACAAACTATTTGCTTGGTCATTCATCACCTTAAAGAATGTCATAGAGCCAGGGTGGGTTCTTCTTGTCAGAGAGGCAAGAACATGGGCATGAGTAGTACGGGAACTATTTGGCAAAAAATGGAACCCACAGAGTCAGAGGATCATTTGCCCTCCGAGGCTATAGACATGAGACTGCAGGAAGGACCACCTGTCCATAAACCCAGAAGGCCAGCATGAGTAGATGTGAATGGGAGACCCAGACTCATGCAGGCCAGTAGAAGCAGCTGCCTTAGCCAGTCCCTGCTTCAGCTGGCAAGGCTCACTTCCTATGAGGCACCCCTGAGAAGAAGTCACACGGAGCTCCCTGATGCAGCTCTGGAGCAGCTGCGTGGAGACCCTGCCCAGTGCTGAGGTGCTGACATACTCACTGATTCAGCCTCATTGCATGTGTTTTGTGAGACTGAGGAGGACTTTGTAAATCAGTGTCAGATATATGGCGCAACGTGGAACTTATGGACAGCACTGGGTTGGGATGCTTTCTTAATGTACACTTACCCTTTATGAAAAACCTCTCTTACAAATGTGTGCATTAGCAAAAGTGGTGAAGAAAGCTGATGGTGCCGAGCTATCAAAATATATAGTGTCTGGGTCTTCAAGGCTTGAAGATAAACAAGCAGCCATCTAGCTCAGAAGTAACAAAGCCCACATGAAAGAAGTTCACCAGCCTCTGTGACCACGAGGTGTTGTAGGTATGAAATATCAGGCATCAAGGAACTAGAAGTTATATTCTTGTAAATGAAGGGGAGTACAGGTTGGGGACCCAAAGCCCATCTGTAGATAACAGACTTCCCCTTACAGAGGGTTACAGGGAGGAGACGAGCCAGTTAAAGTTCAGAGTAGCAATGATGAAGCATAAAAGTTTCCTCTCCTTCTTCAGTGCTTCCTCCTGCCCACTGTCATGATCCCAATTCTACCTCAAAAATCCGGCAAGGCCAGAGGGTGTACACTGGTACAGAGAGAAGCTGGAAACATAGGGAATCCAGGACAGAATCCCTTTAGGACCAGTGGTGAGAGTGGTAATAATGGGAGGGGGTGAGGGGGGGGCGTTAAGAAAGGGGGAACTGATTATAAGGATCTCTATAACCTCTTCCTGGGGTATGGACAATAGGGAATTGGGTGAAGGGGGAAACCTGGCAGTGTAAGCTATGACAAAGTAATAATAATTTATAAATTATCAAGGGTTCATGAGAAAGTGGCGAGAGGGGACAGAGGGAGAATAAGGATCAACTGCCAGGGGCTTAAACAGAAAGCAAATGATTTTAGAATGATGGGGGCAATGGAGGTACAAACGTGCTTGACTCAAAATGAACTTACGTATGGATTGTGATAAGAATTCTATGAGGCCACAATAAAATTATTTTTTTAAAAAATAATAAAAACTCTCCCTTATCTACATAAGTTTTTCTGTGGATTTGTTTCTCGAGTGTACCCAGGCTGACACAGTTGGGTTGCCGTATTCAGCTAGTAAAAACATAGGACACCTCGTCCTGAGCAGTCGTGGACCCCCTGATTCAGAAGGTTTGTTAGAGGAAGAAAGTCAGGAGACCGAGGCAAGAGAAGCCTGAGGAGCAGGACCTTTCACGTGCTCTCTTGGCCAGTCCTATGACGGAGAATTAAATTAAGAGTGTGAAACGGCATAAAAAGAGAGCACAATCTGGGCAGCACTATAACAGATCGAGTCATTTCACAAGAGTACAGAGTTACATTGAAGACAGTTCCATATCTCGGTGATGTAGAGGGCACTAGAGATAGCAAATGGACACCTCGCAGTTTAAAGAAACATGGCTCCGATGTAAAGGGATCCAGGTGCAACCATGTTCTGATGGAAAGCACATTAAGATATAAGTTCACTATTGTTCAGTCTTTAAGTTTCAAGGCAAGTAATCAGGTTAACTTTATTCCTCATCCAGCAAATAATGTTCACCTTTTATTATGCAAAGACGGCAATTCCATTTAAATAACAGAGGTGAGTTTGATGCAATTAATCTTAATGATATTTACTATTTCCTCAATCTCCTAAAAAGATTGACCATCTTTTAAAATTTTGTTCAAGTTATTTCCAACCACTTTCAGATCCCTGCTGGTGAGCAGGAGTTGTGGTCCTATCAACACAAGCTTTGGAAGAATTAATAGACACAACTGCAGATTTGGTAGTGGGATCAGAGCCTGATTTGCCTATCAGCAAAATCATTGAGAAAGGAACTTCTTGATGACATTTACAATGTTCCCATCTGAGGCCCCTCTCAGATTTAGTCATATAACAGCCATCTCTAGACATACTATTAAAGCAAAGTAAAAGTTGTCCTTCCTTCATTCCAATATTTGGAAGTCTAAAGCATGGGGTAATATGGCATCAAGTGCCTTAATTATTCTTGCTTGCCTCCCACCTAATGGCCTCTTGGGGGACCTGTCAGCATCTAGAAAACGATGCCGAAGTTCTCTAAGATAGCTCTAACTATAAGAATGGTAACTCAGCACCACTTGCTTTATCCTACGGTTATGGCTTGCATGTTGGCATTTCTCATACCAGCAGAGTCACCTGTAGTGAACAATTGTTTGTAGAGCTTCCAGAATAAGATAGTAAAGGAAGAAAGACTTAGTCAATGGAACCATGGACCACAATACAATGTTGCTCAACTCACTCGCTTTGGACAAGTGATCTCACTCAAAATCCCATCCATCAAGTCAATCCCTATGTATAATGATGCTGTAGGGCAAAGTAGAACTGCCCCTATGGGTTTTTGAGACTAGCATTCTTTATGGAGTAGAAGGCCTCATTTTTCTCCCTAGGACCAATCAGTGGTTTTGAACCCCTGACATTGGGAGTAGGAGCCCCAACATGCAACTCACTATCACACTTGTGTTTCCTTGGGCAAGTTATTAGGAGAAATCAATTGCCAGAGAAGGATATGTTTGGTGTAAATAAGGGACAGGAAGAGTAAGGGAGACCCTTGGTGAAATGGGCTGGCACAGTAGCTGAAACAATGGACTCAACCACGCCAAAGATCACAAGCAAGACTGAGAAGTGCTTTGATCTGTGTACATGAAGTCACAGTCAACTCAAAGCATATAACAACACCACCAAGGAAGGCCATGGGGCATTAATGGATAGATTGAGGAACATTTCAAAATGTTCTTTCAAGCTGTGGAATGGAGAAAATGGATGTGCTTCTTGCAGATAAGAAGGGAGACACCTCAGTCTAAATGAGAGGAGAGTTTTGCTCAACATCAACCTGAGAGTGCTAGAGAAATGTTGCTACAGGTTGGACACATTTTGATTCATTACACTTTTAACATCCAGCATCGATCAAAGTCCACATCTTTGTGACTGGGTTTTCCTAAACTGAAGTGTCACTGCACTTACGTGCCCCACTGCTAAGCTAGAGTCCAAACCCACTCAGTGGGCCCCAAGGAGAAAAGACCTGTGGACCTGCTCTTATAACGCTGACAGACAAGGAAACCCTAATGGGTGGCTGCACTCTGTTGGTATGGCTCAGCATAAGCTCCAGTGAATATCAAATAAACAAGTGCCAGTATATTAAATTAAAATTTTCTGCCAAAAAATGCTATTTCTCTAGAAATTTTTCTATCTGGGACTTCAAACCAGAGTGGTCTTCCTTCACAATCCCGAGTCCTTTTTTAAAAAAAATTCATAAAACTTAGGTAGGGCTCACTGCTCATTGACTATGTCTTGTTATGTCTGAATTTGCACATTGAACATGACCTGATTTCTCTTCTTCCTCCTCATGTTCTAAGTCTCAAAAGCAGAACAACAACAGGGGAGGCCAAGAGACCAAGCTTCTTTCTCTCTCCACACACTTCTGTTCCAAAGAAGAAAATATCCCCTCCTTCCACCTGCTAATGCACATGCACCCATCACTACCATTAGCTGATGAGTCAGAACTGAGACCATTGAGACAGATTTGGGGGGAGGGGTATATATATCAGAGAGAGAGAGAGAGAGAGAGAGAGAGAGAACTCAAGACTGGTGACTGTGCACCACTGGCTGCAGGTCCCTGGGAATGAGAGCCTCTTCTAGGAGACTACATCACTCGCCCTCATCATTGCCACATTAGCCTAACTGTCAGGCTTGGGAACAGTCATGCCTATAATGTCTCTTCTTATTATCTGCTTCCCTTATTATTGGCCTTGTTCCAGACTCTTCTAAGTTATTCAAAATATGGACTCAGAGAAAAGATGCCAACCTATGGAGAGAGTTGAAATAGGACAAAGGGATACAATAAGACATGAGTCTTCATCCCACCCCTGACTGACCACTTACAAATGAACCTTGACCAGCCACCAAAAAAGGTATGTTCTAGAGTATGCTATTATCCCAAGATAATCTGTGTCTACATGAGCGCAAGTCTCTGTATTCTGCACGGATACAATCGTATCCGATACATCCTGAACTTTTCTATTAGGTGAGAACTCTTTAATTCTCCTTAAAATAGACTTCACTTTTCTGAAAAAGAAGTCTAATTTCTTCTGGTGCCAAATATCATTCACAAGCTACCCTCCAAATGAGCTTTCCTTTCCAGCCAGTGCCCCCTACTCCCCCCACCTCCCTCCCTGCCCTGTAAACCCATTTTAGCCACCACAGCTGTGCAGGGCTCATTTCTTGGCTTCTGTTTGTCCCTTGGCCAACTGACACTTGCTTCCCACCTTTGCACTTGTCAAAATTCTCCCCATCTTTCAAGACCCCACTCACCGACAGCCTTCTCCCAATTTCTGTCATATCAATGGCTTTGCCACCCCAAGTTCTCTCTTTAGCACACCCTCTCCTCTGTTTTCTAGACACCCCTAAATGACAAATAGCTAAAGATATTGAAATGTGAAAGTTGAACATGAAATAAAGAAGACTGAAGAAGGATTGATGCATTTGATTGTGGTGCTGGCAAAGAATATTGAAAACTATGGACTGCCAAAAGAACACATAAATCTGTCTGGGAAGAAGTCCAGTCAGAATGTTTCTTAGAAGCATGTATGATGAGACTTCCTCTCACATACTTTTGATAGGTTGTCAGTTGCTATTACTGATGTCCTGATGAAGGACATGCTTGGAAAAGTAGCGGAACAGAGAAAAAAAGGAGGAAAGTAGCCGAGATGGATTGACACAGTGGCTGCAACAATGGAGTCAAACCTAGGAACCCTTGTACGGATGACATAGGACTGGACAATATTTTATTCTATGTGTGGTTGCTAGGATCAGAACCAACTCAAAGGCACCTAGCAACAAGAACAGTGCTAAGAACAAGATAGATCACAAGTGACAGTGTAGTCTTTGCCCTCAAGGACTTAGAAGACTAAAGGAGCCACACAGTAATGAGGTGAGGACTGCCAGGGGTGAGTACAGGGTGCTGGGGACACAGTAAAGGGACCTCAGGCAGACTGACTCTCCTGAGACCAGTAGGAGAGGCCTAGAGGAAGTGGAACCTACGTATCTGAAGGATTAAAATGTGAACCAGACAAGGAGTGCTGCAGAAAAGGGGAGGAATGAAATATCCTCCATAAGGGCCATTCCATGAAGGAAAAAAGTCTAGCACAAAGGCATCTGACCAACACCACTTGTGAGCAATCCAAGATCAACCAGTATGGTGGGAAGCTACTCTCGTGAAGATCGAGACAGGGAGCAGAAAACAATATTTTTCTGTGAATTATACAGTGCGCTTCAGATAAGAGGTAGAGGGATCAACTGATTGAACAACTCAGATATTGTTGCCATAATATTAAGATTTACAGGAAAAAATTAGGAAGGATTATCAATTGACATGATTTCCCTGGAGCCTGCCAACTGTGGGTTTTAAGAAGGTGCTACCGGGAAAAGAAGGTTAGAATTTGGGGGAATTGTCTTTTAAATCAAAAGCCAAACTCATCAAGTCAATTCCAACTCATTGCTACTCTGTCAAGTGGTAGTTCTTGCTGGCTGTTGCCACGGCACCTGCTCGGATGCCTGGGAACCCCAGACACAACATGGTGAAAGGATGCCAGCCCTCCACTCTCTTCAGGATCCTTGTTAGGTGTGAGCTCATTGTTGTGGCCACTGTGTATTTTGAGCACCTTTCCATTTCATTTGTGGGCCTGGTCTTCCAGCTCTGCATTAAACAGTGTTTCCTTGTGACCCACAGGATTTTCAAGAACTGATTTTTAGAGGAGGATTGCCACACCTTTCTTTCTCATCTGCTATGGTCTTGGAGTGCTACGGAAACCTTTCCACCGTGGGTGACCTGGCAAGAATTTGAAGTTTGCCTCGCATAGCCTCCAGCATCATAGCAACATGTAAGCCACTGAAACATCAAGCCACCATAATATGACAAGCTGGCAGACACCAAAGTAGAGAGCTGTAGTCGGCAGCCTCTACTGAGAGCTTATTCTGTGTCAGGCACAACTAAGTGCTTCCTCACCAATTAATGTCATTCAGTCGATGCTGGCTCATAGTGGAAAGGGTCGAACTGGCCTGGTTGGTGCTTGAGACTAAAACTCTGTGTTAGTCTGGGTAGAGTAGAGAAACAAATTCATAAACATACATATGAATATAAGGGAAAGGTTTATATACAAGAGGAATAGAACATTGAGAAAGCATCCCAACCCAGTCCAGTCCAAGGCCATAAGTCTGATATTAGCCCATATGTCCGATACCAGCCTATAAAGTCTTCTTCCGACTCATGAAGCACGTGCAATGGCACCAGGACAATCAAAGGCCAAGGCTGGCAGGGGTCTCCCCATGGTTCCTCATTTCCAGGGCTCTGGGTCCATCAGCAGTATCCATTAGTGATAGAAACATCTCATTGCTGGCAGGCGTCTCTCTGTGGCTTTTCTGGCTTCAGAGGTGTGGTTCCATCAGGCTAAGCCCATGTGGCTTCTCCTCTGGCTCCTCCAGTTCCTAGGACTCCAGGTCTATGCTGCCATCTTGTCAGTAGTGCGTCTCCAAAGAACTGAGTCAAGACTCTCACCTCCCATTGGGAAACACTGTGAGACTTCCCAGAATTCCCAGGAGAATGTCATGCGCACACAGTGTGTGTCCTCATTGGATATTTCCAGATTGACAGGCTAAACTCACTCCCAATGCCGACACTGACACAGATTAGTGACTGGCACAAACTCTTTTCAGGATTAGAAAGCCCCATTAAGTTCTTGGTGCATTGCCAGGCAAAGGTCAGTGGTTAGAAATCACCAGTCACCCCAAGATAAAACAGTAAGACTTTCTAATCCCATAAAGATGCACATTCTCAGGCACTCACAGGGACAGTTCTTTGTTCTATGAGGTGTCTGTGGGTTAGAATAACCTCAAAGGCAATGAGAATGTTTTATAACCTCTTTAATCCCAGATCTTTAGTGAGTGGGTATACTTCTACTGCTCTCATTTTATAGACGAGGAAATGAGGGCAGAGGAGAGACAAAGAGGCTTTTCCAGAGTTATGGGAGGCAGGATTGAAACCCAAGTTCTCTGACTTGGAGTCCATGCTTCTAACCCACCTGTCCTCATCGGCAGTGCTGGCTATTTGGACAAGCATATGACTAGGCATAGGGAGCCCAGGCTCACCATTTCAGGGCTGAGTCCCAGCCCACAATGACAGGTGGACAATAGGCAGAATGCTCATGGACTGTCCTTGGCACCTGGGGCAGCCACTGTCTGGAAATAGCAATTTGGGGAGTGTAACTGGCAGCACACTTGCAAGACGGCCAATAACAATAGGAACTCCATGGGCAGATGACTAAGGGTTGAAAAATCAGAGCCAGGGTCCTCTGCTGCCATATTTCAAGCTGCTATTGATAGCATAGGCAGAGCTGAACTTTCCGTCTTGGCAGGACAGTCGGCTACATTAATTACACAGATGAATGGCTTTGCTCTGGGAAAGCTTGTGGATGGCTTGATGTAGTAACTTCTGCAACCATAAAATAAGACGATATATGGCTATCTCTGCACTTAATGGGACCCTGAAGAGATTAATCTCACATCCAAAGTGAGAATGGTATGTCTGAATTTCACCAGGTGGGGCACTTGCAAATTGTGATTTCCTGCCAAGGATGCTGGGTTCAAATGCCAAACTAGAGAAAAGTTTTCTTGAAGAATCCCCTGTGGGTCAGTGGGAGGAGCACTGGAGGCTGATATTCAAAAGATTCAATGTTCAGATCAATGCATTTGAATCCCTGAGTATGAAAGGATTAAGCAGGGGGGCTGGGACCTGATGGTTTTGTATATTTTAAAATGAAGAACAAAACCTCTTCAAATCCAATCCATTGCATACCTTCAAATCACTTATGAGCTTTGTGATCTTCCTCCTTGCCCAAAAAGTAGATTGAAACCAGCTGGGGATTTGTTCTCCTGAGTGTCTGCAAACCTCTCTGATCCATCAGCCTTCTTCAGTGATAGCAGGTAGTGAGTCCCTGTTGGCAGTTCAAATGGGGATCACGTTAGGGAGGCAGCTGTGGGGAAACCTCAATGCTCAGTGAATTGGAGAGTGGGGTCAGATGCATTTGGGTCACTGTTGCTTACTACTGATGTGATGCTGGGTGATTCACCATCCTTGAGCTGCAATTTAGTCATCTTGCAACATGCAGGCCATGATGTCCCACAGATGTTGGAGGGATTGAGACAGGGCTATAAAAGTGCACCTGTATGACTTCTGTTGTGACCTCTGTCTTTCTTCTACCTCTGCTTCTTCACATCCCAATTTGTTTCGAGGGATATTTATTATATAGCCATGTGGTGAGAAACCCAACAGGAGATACAGTTTTGTGCCAACCACTCAAACTATGCCATATCAGAGCAGACACCTAAAGTCCTTTTTGCAAGTAGTTTTGTCCTCCAAAGAAAGATATTGTCCAGAGAGGAACTAGGAAGAGGACTTGGAAACATAACCACTTAATAATCTGGCCATTGGTTCATTTATTTCTTCCAGCATCATCCTTTCATTTATTCATTGTCTTTAGTGATATTTGTTGAAGGTCTATGTCAGTGGTAGGGAACCAGGAAGAACTGCAGAAAATGCTATGGCATTAGACTTTAGAATCTACAAAACCTGAGAAATGAAGGAACTTAAGAGTCATCTTGTTCAAACACCCTCCCTATTCAGGAATGTTTGCTAAAAGAAGAGAGTGATAGGACCAGGTTTCTAAGTCAATGATCAGCCAAGAGGCATGTAGTCCAAGTCATCAGGCAAAAGCTCCTTCAGTTTGAGGCAGAACAGGTTTAAAAAGAGGGCGAACATGTGCAGGGAAACTCTGTTTTCTTACAGTTCACTAAACAGTTCAGTCCCTTGATCAGCCAGTGAGATTTGAACGCAATAAAACAAGTGTCAAGAAAACCTGATTAGATAAGCCTTGAGTACTCACACAGTCCTTAAATTGTGATAACCTCCCCCAAGAAATATCACATACAAACTGTGTGCAATGGTAGATACTGCTGACTTGGAATTTGAGAGGCGAGGAGGCGGAGTGTGCGTGTTTGATTTCAATCTGGGAAAATTGCAGTGGACTAAATTCAGAGGATTTATGAATGCTGAAATGCCTATACAATTGGATTTCATCAGCAAACACAGTCTTATTCTCTAGAATCAAGCTGAGACATTTTCAACTATATTAAAGGGCAGAGAGAGGGAGATGGAAACAGCACTAATCTGCAGATAGAATTTCCATATCCATGTTTATTTTACACTGGTGAATGTTCAAACCTTGGGAGCCTGGAGATAAACTGGACTTGTAGGCAGCTTTATTTCTTGAAATCACACTCTCTTCCATCACCCTCCAACCCCACACAAAAGAGCCAGATAAGCCTCCTCTGTTTGAATAAGGAGAAAGAAGAATTTTCTCTGACCGATATAGATATTTGCAACAAGAGGATTCCAATCACCATTTGCATCATCATAGTGCTCGAGATGATGCCTGGGAAAAAGCGATTCTATTTTACTACACGAAAAGTTCAATTTTTGGAATGCCAATAACCAGTCCATCTATATTCTTGATCTTCTACCTCACTTGGTATTTTACTATCATTTTTCTGTACATGCAAGTACTTTGCGAAAAAGTAATTAGTGTCTTAACTAGGAGCAAGGGCTTTTCAGGTACAGACTACTAGGTTCAGAAATAACCTCTTAGGTCCTGACAGGCTTTTGGGGGTAACCACTTTCAGAGAGCATGAGGCTAGGATCTTCACACCAGCATTTTGAAGCAGAGAGTTGGGACTAAAAATTAACCTGCAACCTAAGTAAGTGAAGAGAACTTCCTTTACACTTGAGGCATCTCTGCTATGTCTTCTAAGGGTGATGTTGGCTCTTCATAGAAAACCCTTCCCAATACTATTCTGTTCTTCATGTGCAGGCCTTAGCCACCTGGAGCTGACCATCCACGCTCTTGACCTGACTTTGTGCTGTATACTCATCCACCATCTGAGAATGCCCCTGTCCCACCCGCCCAGTCCTGCAGCAGATTAGGCCCACCACAATGATTGAGCAGCAAGAGGCTCACCTTAACTGAATACACAGACAAAGTCAAGGTGTTGGAGCAAGTTTTACAAGATCAAAAGCATTCCCAAGACTGAGTAAAGCATCCATCCATTAAGTTGATGTCATGCATGATCCTGCTGCAAAATACCCAGCCTTCTTAGATGATACCCTAAAAACTAATGTGGAATCAAGGAGGTTTCTGGTGGGGGTAGGGTGGGGTGGGAAAAAGTTATGTAGAGAACTACAGTGTGTTGACTTGTGCCCCCCCAAATACTATTGGAGTTCTGACCCATACATTTGTGTGTTTCCACTTGAGAGTAGCGTTCTCTTTGTTGTGTCAGTGAGGCCACATTAGTGCAGAATTTTGGCATAAACCTAATCACATCAGCATCAGCCCTAGTGGTACAGTGGGTAAGCATCCACTTCTAAGTGAAAGGTTGGCAGCTTGAGCGCATCATCTGCTCTGTGAGAGAAAGATGGCCATCTACTTCTGTCAAAATGATTGTTGCTGTAGTTAGGTGCCAGCAAGTCAGCTACCCCTCAGAGCAACTCTGCCCATCCTTGTAACAGTCCCATGCCTGATTCCATTGTTGCAGCCTTAGTGTCAAGCCATCTCACTGAGGGCCTTCCTCCCCTTTGCTGCTACTCCACTTTACCAAGCATGAGGTTCTTCTCCAGGGACTAGTCTCTCCTGAAAAGATGTCCAAAGTCTTGCCATCCTTGCAACCAATGACAACTCTGGTGGTACTTCTTTCAAGGTAGATTGGTTTGTCCTTTTAAGCATCCATACTATTTTCAATACTATGTATTTTCAATATTCTTCTCTGGAATGACAATTCAGATACGTGGATTTCCCTTCAGTTTTCTTTATTCAGTGTTTAACTTTTGCATGCATTTTAGGCAATGGAAAATACCATGGTTTGGGTCAGGTGCACCTCTGTGCTCAAAGGAACATCTTTGCCTTTCAAGATTCTAAAAAGGTCTTACCAGCTGTCCCCCCCTCCCCCGCCCCAAGAATTTACTTCAGAGGACAGCAAAGAAGCTGCAGTTCAGGGAGAGAGACATGTCTGATCAGAGCACATGGAGCAAATGAACAGAGAGGAAGAGAGAGTGGAGAACATCCTGGCCCACCAAATGTTGAGGATTATATACACTCAGTCAATGAAGCAGTCGATCCACAGAGAAGACCATATGGCCAACCCCATAATAAGACCTACAGGGAACAACACTGGAGATACAGTGTGGAAAATGCACCCAATCTGACCCCACCACACTGAGCAAGTGCAACAGGACAGCAAAAAGAGCAGAGCAAGGAAATCCTGAGGGAATATCAAAAATAGACTTTGGGACTAAGATAGGGCACCCTATCAGACTCAACTGGAAAACACTCCTAAAGGTCAACAATCCTGGAAATATTTATAGGCTTTTCTTTTCTGAGATTGGGATTTGTTGTTGTTGTTGTTTATTTTCTTTTGTTGCTTTGTTTTGCTCTGTCTTGTTTTTGAGCATGTTATTATTTCTGCAGGTCTATGTAGATAAGATAGGCTGGATAAACAAATCGGAGAAGAAAACAATGGGACTGACAATTCCAAGGGGACATAGGAGAGGGGGAGGTGGGGGAAGGAAGTGGTGTTAACAAACCCGGGGACAAGGGAACAACAAGTGATAAAAAATTGGTGATGAGGAGGGTGTAGGAGGTCTGTTAGGGTTTGACCCAGGATAATGTAGTAAAGAGGAATTACTGACACCCAAATGAAGGCTGAGTATGATAGTGGGACTAGAGGAAAATAAAAGGAAATAGAGGAAAGAACTAAGAGGTAAGGGAATTTATAGAAGTCTAAATAAAGGCATGTATATATGTAAATATACTTATATATGAGCATGGGGTAATAGAGCTATGTGCATATATTTATAGGTTTAGTATTAAGGTAGCAGATGAACATTGGTCCTCTTCTTAAATTCTCCCTCAATGCAAGAATACTTTGTTCTATTAAACTGACATTCCATGATGCTCACCTGCCCAACATAATCACAGAAGACAAAGCAGGTGCATAAACACATGTAGTGAAGAAAGCTGATTGTGCCTGGCTATCAAATGATATGATATCTGGGGTCTTAATAGCTTGAAGATAAACAAGCAGCCATTTAGTTCAGAAATAATAAAACCCATATGGAAGAAGCACACCAGCCTGTGTGATCATGAGGTGTTGAAGAATCTGGTATCAGGCATCAAGGAACAAAAGTTATATCATTGTGAATGAAGGGGAGTGCAGATTAGGGACCCAAAGCCCATCTGTAGGCAATTGGACATCCCCTTACAGAAGGGTGGCCGGGAAGAGATGAGCCAACCAGGGTGCAGTGTAGCAATAATGAAACATACAGTTTTCCTCTAGTTCTTTAATGCTTCCTCCCCCACCCCCGCTATCATGATCCCAATTCCACCTTACAAATCCAGCTAGGCTAGAAGATGTGCACTGGTACAGGTAGAAACTGCAAACACAGGGCACCCAGGACCGATGATCCCTTCAGGACCAGTGTTGACAGTGGCAATACCGGGAAAGATGGAGGGAAGGTGGGGCAGGAAGGGGAACCAATTATAAGGATCTACATATAACCCCCTCCTGAGGGAACAGACAACAGAAAAGTGGGTGAAGAGAGACATCGGACAGTGGCAAGATTTGACAAAATAATAAAGATTCTTAAATTATCAAGGGTTCATGAGGAACGGGGAGTGGGAGAGGCGGAGAAATAAGGAGTTGATACCAAGGGCTCAAGTAGAAAGCAGATGTTTTGAGAATGATTATGGCAACAAATGTACAAATATGCTTGACACGGTGCGTGTATGGATGGATTGTGATAAGAGTTGTACGAGCCCCCAATGTAATGACTTAAAAAAATTTCTTACAACTGTGGAACCCCGGTGGAGCAAGTCTACTCTGCCCTCTTGGGTCGCTGTTAGTCTGAATGGATTCAACAGCGCTGGGATTGTTTTTCCCTGTTTTGAGGGGCACCGAGACAAGTATACCCAGACTGGTAAGATGGGAGTATAAGTGATGACTGCCATGAAATGGAGGGGCATCAATACTAGCTAGTTGAGACAAAGATCTTCCTCCAAAGGCCATGAAAAGACAATGCGTTCCAATCGAGCTGGTGCCCAGATTTCAGACTTCTCGCCTCCTACACGAGCAAACACATATGGTTCTTTGCAATCACCTACTTGTGGTGCTTCTCTTATCGGAGCACTAGGAATCCCCAGCAGCAACCATCCAGAATCAACTGAAGGGATTTCTCAAGGGGATGGAAAAGTAGACTAAATAACCTTCCAACTGTACTCATTGCACTGTAAAGTTATCCTCCTTCTGAGACTGACCTAAATGGACTAGAAATTAAGGCTCTCTCTGAGTATCCCGTAGACTTTCAAGATGTGCATTGGTGGCATCACTATTAGAAGATGTAGTTTTTCTGCCTCCACAGATAATAGCTCAAATGATTCCTGTAGTTTTCAAGGTCAAGATTGTGAGGAACAGCCCTAGATATTCAGAGAGGCACTAAGTCTCAGTCAACATGCTGGTGGGTGGAGACCCAAAGACGACTCAATGAGCAACGAGTATGCAAAGAGGAGGGGACACAACTCAGAGAAAGATCACCCAGGTGCTCTACTCTCATTGTGCTTTTGGTCATGCTTTGAGGAAGACCCAAGATATGCCCCCCCTCCCACAGGTAACAGAAAATGCACTGGTGGGGAGGGTGCCCTTTATACCTGCACAGATTCTCTGACCCCTTTAGTCATATTATTTTATCAGCATGTCTATTAATCCCCTCAACACTCTCATACCAAAGCCATGGCCACAGAGTCCAAGTGGACCCATAGCGACCCTGTAGGACTGGGTAGAACTGCGCCTATGGGTCTCTGAGATTGTTTACTGGAGTAGAAGTCCCCTTGTCTTAGAAAACTAAGTCTTGTGACATCAGTGTCACCAGTACCCATCATAAAAGTACCTAGGATACTTAGAGAGATACTTAGACACTGGGGTGCCTTGCAATTACTTGGCATGGCTGTCCTATCCATAGGATCTATAATCCCTGCCGAGTGGGAGCATGTACATAAGATATGTGCAATCAGACATCTGTAAGAGCTCTGTGGCAGTTACATAATGTCCTGTCAACTTGAAGGGGTGGAGTCTAGCCTGTAAGTCAGGTCATCGTAGTCAACAGTGCCTCTGTGTGGGCATGACCTTCTCCTGAAGGTGCTGGGACCACCTATCTTCCTCCCTGGAGGTGGGACATACACTCTCTGTTTCGTCTTCCTGCTGACAGGCAGATGTGCTCTGCATGCCATTGCTTGGCTGCTTTCACCACCAGTGGATCCACAACACTTTTCATCCCCTGGCCTGTGACCATTCTGTACTAAGCATGCTTGCATGTGTTACATGAATCTAAAGAGGCATTTACAGACTAGTATCAGACATATGGGCTAACCTTGGATTTATGGACTTGATCTAGACGGGGCTGGGATGTTTTCTTAATATACAAGTGCTCTTTGTATAAAGTTCTTTATTATATACACATGAATGCCTATGAATTTGTTTCTCTCATCAACCTGGACTAACACACAGGTTCTGAATAAGACGATTAAAAATTAAAACACACAAACAAAATATGTATGGGATCACAGGGATAGCAAAACTGAGTAAAGAGCAAAGATTTCTGCGCAGAGAACTAGAGAAATCAGCATGAAATAGAAGAGTGGGCTTCCTTGTCGAGGAAATGTCCTCAGTTAGGAAGATGGCTGACAGAGTGGGGTGCCCTTGGGGCATTTCTTGGTACTCAGGGAACTTTGAAATGCTTGCCAAGGCAAAGGCTGAGGGGCTATGTAGCTGACCAGGTGAAGTTTAGATAACGGTATGTTTGCCAGCATGACCTAGAAAAGACAATGCTGTCTCATTAACATTTCTGTTCCTGACTTGCAACTTGTTAACTTCCCAAATAAACCCCCTGATCCTGAATATTATCAATGACTTCCAGATGGCCAGCGCAATGAATTATCAACCCCAGTGGGGAAACAGAGTGCTGTGAGTGGATTCAGAATAGGATAAAGATGGGTTGGAGGGTAGAGAGATGATGTCTGGCCTCTGGGAAACTAAGAAATTGAATTCTCCTTCCCTTTTGTGTAGCTAGAGAACATGAACTGTGGATCCTATAAAATTTCCTCAGTTATATAATTTCTAGTCCATTTAGATCAGTCCCACAAGAAGGATCATCTTAAAATGTAAAACTTACAAGAATAGTTCTGCCCCGTCCTATAGGGTCCCTACAAGCCAGATTTGACTTGACAGCAGTGAGAGAGTTATGGCTTACTGTGTCCACACGGTTTGTACATAGGTGTGACCGCACGGTCTTTGTGAGCTTTTGCCTTCACAAGGAAGAATCTCTCAGGGCAACTCCTCTGCCTCTAACTCTACAGAGAGTCCATTATCTGGTGTTGGGAGAAGACTATGGGCCATCATAATTCAGCATTTCCCTGGTTCTCCCTTGTGCCAGATCTGGCTACAAACAGAGGAGATCCAGCTTGGGTTTCTGGCCTGTGTATAGGGTGTGGAGGGAAGGTCTGTCTAGCTCTAGCCTTACCTGGCACTGGTTTGGTCCATGCAAGCATTTCAGAGATGAGCTGTCAGCTGCATCTCTAAAACCACTTTCTCTTCCCCACTTATTTGTAATGGCACTGGCATATCGTACTCCAGTGGTGGGCTGCCAGCAATTTTCCATCTATGGATCTTGAATTCAGGTGAATAAAAGAAAGAGCATATGAGTATATGAGCTCCCTAACTCCCAGATAACTTCTGCCTTCAGAGGAAACCATTCATACTTCTTAGCCTTTTCATTCCACCAATCCAATGTATGCACAAGCCTTGACAGTAGCAACTCAAGTCTTAACAGGCAGTTTAGCTAGCCACGTATAAAACAGTTGTATTTCCTGGCACAAAACTAACTCCCAAGGAAACACTGCCCTGAAAAAAGGTCAATGTCAGGTCAGATAACCACAGCCTGGAATTTTCAAGTGTCTGCAGTAGCTGATCCCACAATCTTGTCCATTTTGTGTGCAAGCGTGAGAAGACTGGTGATTTTCTGATGGTTGCCAGAACCAAGGCCTTGTTAAAGATAGGAGGGGAATGTGGAGCATTTCCCCCATGAAGGCAGTGAAGGAAACTCATTCCCCACTGACCTGTGATTCCTGTGGCCAGTGGCTGCATTCATTCAGCTGTTGGCACCTGAGAAGGAGCCCCAGACTTAACTCTCCTTGATTTCTGCCATTGAAAATATTTTAGCATCATCAGAATATATTTGCTGACATATAAATGGAAGCTGATTTAAGGAGTCACACAGGTATAACTCATAGAGGCAAATGCTAGGTGATGATAAACCTGGAGTTCTTAGTGTCACCCAGTGAAGCACATGAAGCATTCCTGGGGTTGGGGGGTTGGGAGGCATGCAAGGGAATCAGCTAATTCACAAACTGATCCTCAAAGTCTGGTCTTATAGAGGTGATTTTCCCCAACATTTGGTTTGATATGAGTTAGATGTGAGTCTTCATTTGTAAGGAAATAGAGTTTTGTTAGGGAAGGACCCACCTTAGCCATGTTTATAAAGGCTGCTATAAATAAGAATAAGACATACCCAAGCCAGTGGACAAACTGTACATTCTCCCTGGACAGTGCTGAGATGGGCATAAAGGATCCTCATCCTGTGATGTCTCTAGTTCTGAAACTGTCCATTGCCCCTTTTCCTTCTCAAGAGATAGAGAATTTCAAAGTCCTGACTAGTATTACTGGGTGCTACAAGGCTAAGACACTCCCTCTTAGATAATTTTGCCTCTATTGCTTTGATTCACCAAGTCCCAGTTTTATCGTTTCACTTTCAGGGGAGCACTTTAATTCCAAATTAGGTGGATAGCTTTGGGGAATCCAGTTTACCCCAGAATTCAAATACAGAGGATGCTACTGAGGTTCACCAGCCCCACAGCTCACTCCTCTCTGAAAATACTACATTCTTTGCTCCAATTTCAAGCATTCTACTCTCACCCACCTTTGAAGGTCAAGTCCACTTCCTACAAGACAGTTTTCTGATCACTGTGGCCCTACTGATCTCCATGTCCTCTGAAATCACACTAGGAGATAATGGGACATCATTTAGCTTTTAATTGAAAATGGGTTAGTATTGATCATTGCCATTTCCTATATGCACTATTTCACCCGCTAGACATGAAACCATTTAAGACTAGAAGATGTACTTCCTATTTCTTCAACTCAGACCTTCATCATGTCTAGCATATTGAAAGCCTTTGGTAGCATTGGATAAATAATTTTTTGTTTCCTCAAATTCTAACCCTGTTTTCTACCCATCTCAAATCATCTTCCTCCTAGAAAAATCCCCTAACCACACTGGCTCAAAATGATTTCTTCAGCCCTTCTCCACCATCCATGATTTTCTGAGCCACAAATTTCGACCCTTCATGATATTCTGTCTGAATTTATTCTCTGGTTGAAACTACGAGAGTCCGGTGTCGTGGGGAATCTGAGCTCCAGACCAAGGTAGTGTTAGACAAGAACCAGGCCAAGTCTCCGACACTGTTGGCTGTTTGTAATGACTGAAGCTCACCTCCTAGGACTCATCATCATTAGCTGTCTCAAGCATGGGCTGTGGCATCAGACCGATTTGACTGTGAGTCCTGTACTGCTCTAATTTGGTGTCACTGGGGCAGCACCTCATCCATTTCCTCATTGACAAAATGGGGAGGGGGTAAAAGGTCCACCCAGCAAACAGAGTCGTTGTGATTCTTCACTGTCCTCAAGTGTTCCACCCTCATGACAACCCCTAAGGGACAGAGTGGAACTGTGCCATGCGGGTTTCTTGCCAGCAGTACTTATGGAGGCAGGGTATCATGCTTGCCCTTCACAGAATCACCTCTTGGGATTGACCATGCTTTAGGATAATAGTAGAGAGCAGATTTTTATTACCCAGGGATCTTCAACGGAATGTAGACGAGAGATTAGAAGGGGTCTTCTGGAATCAGTGTTCCAAGGCCAGCCATGTGACCCTGAGTAAGTCTCTTAACACTCTAAACCAGAGTTCCCTTATCTGTACAACAGAGATAACCATGTGAACCTCATGAACTTCTTCTGAGAATTTCATGAGATTGTATGTCCACTGAGGTCTTTATTTAGTATCAGTCATAGTAATAATCGTAGTAGCAGCAGCAGAGCAAAGTACTTTGAAAATCTGGTATCACAGTAACTGAGATGTGGACAGAATAAATCTCATCTTCTGCCAAGTCTCTCTGCCATATACCATTCCACTACATCAAGTTGGGTCTGCTGAATTCTTTTCCAATATCTGGCTCAAGGCAGAGCCTGGAGCCTTATCTGATATTTGTCATCTATCACAGCTGTTCTAGGAAAGTAGGGGCATCAGTACAGTCAATTACACACTTTTCTCTCAGCAGCCTTCCTGTGCTAAGCACATTATATGTATATCCTACAGAAAAGACATGATAAGTTGTTACTGAGGGTGAACTGTAAGATATGAGGGTGAACTACTCATAGCTTATACAAAATATACACAAATCAGAGCCCAACTTCATTCTTTAAATAAGTGGGGATATTAATTATTAACAATATATGGAGAAGGAAAAGACCCAGGATATGTGAAGAAGAATTAAAAAAGAAGAAGAAAGTAGGCAGCCTTACATTACCCAAACCCCAAATCTATTACAAATCCACAAGTCGCCTGGTACTGGTACATTGATAGGTACATAGATCAAAGGAACAGAATAGAAAAACTCAGAAATAAATCCATCCACCTATAAGCATCTGAACTTTGACAAAGGACCAAGAAAACATTAAATGAGAAGGAGATAATCTCTTCCAAAAAAGGTGCTGAAAGAATCTTCATCTGCAGAAGAAAAAGACAAGACTCATACTTCACCCACATATAATGTAAACTCAAGATGGATCAAATACCTAAAAGTGAAACCCAGAGTGTGGCAGTTACATAGTCTCTGGTCAACTTGCAAAGGAGTGGAGTCTAGCCTATTAACTAGGTCATAACAAATTAGGCCTCCATCTGCAAATGGCCTTCTTCTGAGGATTCTGGGAACTCTGGTATTACTCCCAGGAGGTAGGAGACACTCTCTCTGCATTTCTTTGTTGCTGACAAGACACATGGAGCTATATGGTGATGTAGTCAGAGCCCTGGAACTGGAGGAGCCATCTGGAGACCCACACCAGTACTGAGATGCTTCTACCACCACTGGATCCACAAGACTTTCCACCCACTAGCCTGTGATCTTCTGGCATTAAGCATCATTGAATAGCTGCGTGAGTCTAAAGAGGGGGTTATGGAATAGTATTGACATATGGTGCACTATCAGACTCATAGCCTTGATCTGGACTGGGCTAGGATGTTTTCTTAATGTACAATTGGTCTTTGATATAAAGTTATCTTTTACACATATGAGTATCTCTGGATTTGTTTCTCTATTCTACCTGGACTAAAACAGAGAGGTATAAAGATCACTAATGAAAAAATAGGGACAAACTTAGAGTCGCTATTGCAGGGCATACACATACTATAAAATATAATGAAGGAAACACACACAATAGAAGAAAACTAGGATCTACTAAAAATAAAACATGTATGCGCATTAAAAAACATCATCAAAATAGAAAAGAGAGAACCCATAGACTGGGGGAAGACATTCTTTAGCAGCGACAAAATGAAGAGACTAATCTCTAAAATCTCTAGATGCTTGTATAACTCCATAAGGCAAAACACAAGTAATCCAATTAAAATCAACAGAAAATAAAAACAGACAGTTCACCAAGAAACGGCACTCAAATGACTAACAGATATATAAAAACACGTTCACAATTAGTGGCCATCAGTGAGATACAAATCAAAATGATGACGTATCACCTTGAATGACGGCCCAATTCAAAAACGCAGAGAACAGCAAGTGCTGAAAAGTGTACAGAGAGATTGGAACTCTCACCCACTAATGTTTATCCTTGTAACAGTACAACCATTGTAGAAAGTAATCCTGTACTACCTAAAACAATGTGGAAATCCCACATGGTCCAACAATAGCTCTGCTGGGTTTATCCCCAAAAGAAGTAAGAGACAGGCATATACCATCTGTACTCCCAAGTTCATCACAGCACTTTCACAGTTGCAAAAAAGTTAGAAATGACTCATCAGCCCATCAGTAGAAGAATGGAAAAAGAACCAATAGTACATACACACAATGGAATACTATACAGCACTAAAAATGAAGAAAAATTATGAAACCACAAAGGATCTCACGACATAGGTGGACTTGAGAATTTTGTGCTGAGCATAGTGAGTCAATCACAAAAGGACAAAAGTTGTGTGAGATGATACTATAAGAACAAATATGAAGACAAAGACAAGCTTACTAAAGGGAACAGACTTTGGAAGCTTCTAGGGAAGGGAGGGTAAGGATGGGCAGAGAAACCAATGGACCAGAAGGTGTATAGGTGCAGACTTGGGTGTAAAGGAGGCTGGGGTCCTTAAGAAAGAAAAGAGATCTCAGGAGAGGGGGCGGGACAGAATACAGGGTGGGAGTGATGAGTGATTTGAACTGTTGAAATCATAGTTCATAACCTGAAATTTGAGGAGTTCTAGTGGTATAGTGGGTTACACTTTGAGCTGCTAACCCCAAGGCTAGCAGTTCAAAACCACCAGCTGCTCCACAAGAGAAAGATGAGGCTTTCTGCTCCTATAAAGCGTTACAGACTCAGAAACCCACAGGGCCAATTCTACCCTGTGCTACAGGTCTGCTCTTAGTAGGCATCGGCTCAATGAGAGAGAGCTTTTGGGGATTCTGAAATGGAAACTCCTCACCTAATCTATGTAAAATACAACCACTATCACCAGCCCAAAAGCTAAAGATTAAAAAGAGATAGATAAGTCTACAAGTTTCTTTCCTTAAGAGATTTCACAACGCTTTCTTTTTCCGATGGACAACATGAATTCTTCTGCCAAGAGAAAACAGGTTTTCCAGAAAAATATGGCTGTAAATGCTGCCGCCCCCCCCCCCCCCCCCCCAAAAAAAAATTGTACGCCAGCATTTTCAAGAGCCCAACAGAGCATTTTGAATCCTGGGATAAGTCCCTGCTTTCTGTGCCACCCGTCAGCCGAGGTCATCTGTGAGGAATGGCCCAGGTAATTGCTCCAGGGGCAGCAGTCTTTCACTCTTTGGTCTGAAGCTGATGCTCAAAGACTCTTCAACCTCTCGGTCCTTGATCATTCACAGCCAATGCCAGAGTCCGTAAATTAGGGCTCTATGCTCTGATCCCTCGCCACATCCAGACCTCTGGCAGTACATTTAACTTCTGAAATTCTCCCTGCAGTTCCCATTACTTATGGTATATGACTAAATTACAACTTATACCTTTTAGGTGGTGATTTTAATGCAACTAAACAAGTGCCATAATTTAGTTCACTGAGGGACCGGCTTTTCTGCAATGATAAAGAGATTCTCTGTATTTCCCTTTAATCTTATTAACTTAAATTTGTGGGCTGCCTGCAGGTGAAAAGAGAAGGTTATAAATATGCAACATTTCCATTGTTCATTTTTACTGTAGTTCATTCTTCCCCCACTTAATTATTGTGTTTCAGAGAATCAAGAGCACTTAGTGGTGCCAAGATCATAGCCTGAACGTGGCAAAGAGACTATAATTGACTTGGGGAAAGAAGCAAGTCCAGATTTAACAGGGGATGTGTCCAGGAAGCTTCATCACAGCTAAACACCATGTACTGCACATCAGGAGAGGGAGCCAAAAGCCAACAGTGGCACAAGCCCAATCAAAGCTACAATTATCTGTTAGAGAGAAGGAAAGGCAAAGACAGATAATATAAAAAGCACCAACAACCTATACTAGACCGTGAAATACAAGTTCATACCCATAAGCACATACCTTAGGTCCCCAAAGTCCTCGAGTAACATTTTTGCCTCATGAAAAAACTCTGCCCCCAACCAAACGTGTTACTATTGAGTCAATTTTGACTGTGTGTGAAATGAGAGTTGTGTTTCACTTGGTTTCCAATGGCTGCTCTTTCCCATGCAGAACACCAGGTCTTTCTTCCGGGGTTGTTGTTATGTTTGTTGTTGTTGGATACCATTGAGATAGGTCTGATCCAGATGCACCACAGGACCAAACACTGTACAGCCCTGGGCCATCCTCACAACTGTGTCTATGCATGACATTACTGTTGCAGCCATGGTGTTGATCCAGATTCTTGAGGACCTTCTTTTGACCTTCTTCAGGGACTAAGATCTCTGGGCAACATGTTCAAATTAAGTAAGATGAAGTCTTGCCATCTTTTCCTCTCCAGAGCACTCTGGTCTCCCTTTTTCCAAGATAGATTTGTTTGTCCTTTTAGCAGTCCTTGGCATTTTCAATTTTCTCCCTTCGCAGCACCATTCAAACGTTTGGATTCTTCTTCATTCTTCCTTGTTCACTATCCAACTTCCAAATGCATGTGAGACAATGGAAAACACCATGGGATGGGTGGCTTGGGTGTTTCAACATACCTGTGAATAGACTCAAATCTCCAATTTTTCAGTTAGCAGTTACTGTGTTAACTGGGTCACTGAATGATGCTCTCACAAGTCCGCCCGCCCCCAGGATCCTAGGGTCAGCCTTGGGGGACCTGTGAGTAAAAGTGATTCAGTCGGTTTCAACTTGGGTCTTTGTCTTCTGAGTTTTGATAGGCATCCCAGAAGATCCTGAGACAGATGGTTTGTGGACCACACTAGGAGAAACTCTGGAGTAGATGACACAAGGATTTTCCAGCTGTGTACTGTATACGTAATCACGACACATTCGATTCTTTGTATATTTTCTTCATTCACAGCCTCTGTGTATATATTCAGAGACAGACTACACACCATCTGTCTCCCTGCTGGATATATGGATTCCACATGTGCCTCATTTAAAATAGAACAACTGAATTTCATATGATTCCAGGGAAATCAAATAAATACAGTCTATAGACGAGTATTTTCTTTCTTTACTTGGCTCAGAAGAATTTAATTTCTATAGTTTGACCAGAATCACAAACATGCCTCCACATTTTAGAAAACTTAAGACAGAATCTTCTGCGTTTGATGTCAAGGACCATTTCAAATAAATTGAGGGAGCCAGCTTTTGCTTTTATAATGACGTCTCTGCTTTTCAGCAAGCCTGAGGTTTATCCTCCAAAGTCTGATGCTTCATAGAGGCCTCTGAGTACTCTGTACTCTGTCTTGACATGCCGTGCCTATGTCAAAGTGAATTTTTCCTCCTCTGTTGCTCATTTTCTTCCAAGGATGACCTATAGTTTTCAAGTCATGGGATGATTATGATTGTTCTGTAGCAGCTGCTCTAAGTACTGGGCAGAGAAAGGTTTTGAGACTTTTTCTGGGCTCCGTATGTGCCATCTGGATTCCTGTTGGAATTGGGTGGTGTAGGAATGGTTCTTATATGCTATATTTGCCAGTCAGGCCCTGGGCTTTCTTTGGCAAAGACCTATTCTTTTTATGCATAGTGTGAGTGCTACAGAAGGTCCCTGGGTTCTGTACGTGGTCAGTGCTCAGTAACTAATCAAAAGATTTGTGATTCAATCCCATGCCATCAGGCACCACCGAGGAAAGTCCTGGAAATGTCCTTCTAGAAGAATGAGAGTTAATAAAAAGTTTCCTTTTATCCTCTGTAACACATGGTTTCCCATGAGTCAGTGCGAACTCAGGGGCTGCAGATTAAATGTGATCCAGAGGTAGAAGAAAACTTGGAGATCAGATAAGATTTACAATTCCTGTCTCCTATCTCCAAGTTCTGGTTTCTTTTCAAGAACCTTATTTATTCCAGCTAAGCCAGAGGATGGGCAGCTCAGAGCTGGGAGCACAGGGACTCCCTCAAGACCTCTAATGAGAGTAGCAATACCAAGAGGGAAAGGGGAAGGGGGGGGGAGAAACGGTGACCTGATCACAATGATCAACAGATAACCCCCTCCCAGGTGGATAGACAACAGAAATGTGGGTGAAGGGAGACATCCGAAGGTGTAAGATGAAAAATACAATAATAAATTATCAAGGGTTCATAAGGGAGGGAGTGTGAGGGGGGAACAAGGAGTCAATACCAAGGGCTTAATAGAAAGTAAATGTTTTGTGAATGATGATGGCAACAAATGTACACATGTGCTTGGCACAAGGGGTGTATCTATGGATTGTGATAAGAGTTGTATGAGTCCCCAATAAAATGATTTTTAAAAATCCTATTTATAATAAGTCATTCATTCTAAGATTCTCTGAGAGTGCTGTGACCAGTTAGGCCCTTGACTTCGAAGATTGCTCTTTGGTTGGTGTCTGAAAAGACACAAAGGTTTGGAAACCCTATGGGTCACAATTCTTCTCTGAACACTGGAGGTGGCCACAAGTCAGAATCAAATTGACTGTTATGGATGACAGTTGGAACAGGATGCCTGGAGTCTGCATCATGCCTATCAGGCATCAAAGAATCATATCATTGTGAATGAGGGGGAAGGAGTGCAGAGTGGGGACCTAAAACCCATCTGTGGGTAGCTGAACATTTCCTCACAGAAGTCTTGGGGAGGGGACGAGGCAGTCAGGGTGCAGTGTACCAACAATGAAACACACAATGTTCCTCTAGTTCTTGAATACTTCCTTCCTGCCTACCACCCCACCCCCGCCCCACTATCATGATCCCAGTTCTACCTTACAAATCCAGCTGGACCAGAAGGGAACTGGAAACACAGGAAATCCAGGTCAGAAGAACCCCTTAGGACCGTGGTGAGAAGGAGTGATAAAATGGGATGGTGGAGGGAAGGTGGAGTAGAAAAGGAGAAGAGATTGCAAGGATCTACACATGGCCTCGTCCCTGGGGGATGGAAAGCAAAGAAGTGAGTGAGGGGAGATGTCGGATGGTGTAACATATGACAAAATAATAATAAATTATCAGGGGTTCATGGGGGAGGAGAGAACAGGGAGGGAGGGGGGAAATGAGGAGCAGATACAAGGGCCTCAAGTAGAAAGCAAGTGTTTTGAGAACAATGAGGGAAACAAATGTACCAAAGTGCTTGACACGATGGATGTATGTGTGAATTGTGATAAGAGTTGTACAAACCCCAATAAAATGATTTTTAAAAAAAAATGCTACCCTCTCCCCTCTTCATTCTTCAAGAAGACCCCTTCATGTTTGTGAAAGAGGTCTTTCTGTCTAACACAATCAGGCTTTGCTAGGTAGTGTGATGGGGGGTTCAATTTCAGGAGCCTCTGGAAGGAAGACATGCCCTCAATGTCCCTAGCTCTTTGGGGGAGAGGGTGAGTATTCCCAAGGCTTGGATGCCCTGCCTTGGTTAGACTTCTCTACTTCAGACTGCAATATGTGCACTTACCAAATTTGATGATAAGGACAGGTGTGCTCTTGAACACATGCACCCGTACAACCAAGATCCTGTTGGCCCTTCTTCCACAAAGGAGGAAATCCACTGGGACAGGCTAGTCCAGAGCCCGTGCTCTACACCCTCTTGATTCATTGGCTTTACTTTGTTGGGAGGAAAGAAAGGAATGGAATACAATTGAAATAGACCTGGTGCCTGCCTAATATTTAGCTGCTTTGATTATAAACAGGCTGACATAGTGACCAGGATGCAAGCAGTAGACATGAAAGATGGGAAGTGAGTTTTAATTGGAAGAAGCTGAGAGAAGCAGTGAGCTATTGAAGAGTAATAATGGGTCTCACAGCATTTGTGCTGCATTGCTTCATTGTAAAGAAGAATCGATAAATAGATGATGTGCCCCTTTTTTAATTTAGCGAATCTCATCGAGGACTGACAGTAACTTGACTTCTTAAAATGCAAACACTGTGCTCAGATTTATTAATTCCGATGTTATGAATATTTAAATAAGCCAGTCCCAGTGGGTTCATTTTACATGGAACTAATGCACTTACATTTTTAATGAAATGAGTAGTCAACCATTAAAAATAAAATATTGATCTGAATTGTTAGACTAATTGATTGGAGGAGAAAGTTATTGTGCCGGCAATCAGAGATGCAAGAAAAGTGAAGAGAAACCAAATGAGCTAATTCTTGGCGGCCCTTGGCATTAAGGAAGTCACTGTCCAATATATCTCTCTTTCTTTATGAGCAAGTGCTTTTTAAGACAACTAAAGAAAATTATCACTCTAAATCAAGCTGCAGGTAGGAAATGTTAGCCCCGAAGTCCTGTGATCTTCAGCAACAGTATTTGCAGTTCCTGCTACAAAACCAGTTGGGGCGAGGTAGCGGGGAATTGAAGCACTGTTCTTTATAATTTAGGCCCCATACCTGTTCTTCCTGGATTCCACATGCAATACAGTAATTCAAACGCCAGCAAAGCTTCCCCTGAATTTTAGGATGCCAGCACATTTATTGAGTAGTGAACAAATGTAATTCTAAAAATCACTGTACCTGCAGCCAATTAAGCCGGCCATCCTTCTCCTCCTTGTGGGGGCCAGTGTGCACTAATGCAAACTGCAAGCCTCCTGGGTAGTGTCTGAAACTTCTTGGCCTGTCAAGGCTGCCCTAAGCAACCTTAGAGACAAACAACCCTTTGCTGTTCTTCTATACCTTGGACCTGGCTAATGTCTGCTCTCCCTAAACTAGGTTCCAAACTGGGCTGTGAGGTGCTTAAGGGAAACCTCAAGGCACAGTGGCTAGAGTCCACATAGGTCAGGTTATCATGTCCATCCGTACCAAGCTTCAAAACAAGTAACATGTGATTGAGGCCTTGCGCAGGGCCAATTTAAATTCCCTGGACACCAGAAGATCCACATCTCCAAGAAGTGGACCTTCACCAAGTGCAGACGAGTTTGAGGGCATGGTGGCTGAGAAGCGCCTCATCCCAGATGGCTGTGGAGTCAAGTACATCCCCCCCGCCCCATCCCGTGGCCCCTTGGACAAGTGATGGGCCCTGCATTCATGAAGGTCTTGGTAGCCCTGCACTGCCTCGCTTGCACCCATCAAATAAAATTGAACTTCTTGATTTAAAAAAAAAAACACTGTAACCACTAATAGCTTAAAAAGACTCTTAAGTCCTTAAGCATTTAAATGGAAGAATGTTTAAAAAAAAAAGTGAACCTTAGCATTCCTTCTTTAGCAATATGATGCACTGTGTTTGACTATTTTCAAATGAGGTGCACCATTACCAGAGAGGAAAGTTGGGTGTTAACGAGAGAAGATGGCTGAAGTTCCCTACGTCTTTTGGTTAGATGGATCTCCAAAGAAAGAGTTGAGATTTCCCATCCATTCAGCATTCTTGTGGGCCAATGAATTCCTCATGTGGGCTCCTGTAGGTGTGAGTTGGTCAACAGAGAAGTTAGACGGTTCTTTCTCTGGCTAAATGGCTCTCCCATGGAAGTTTGATGGGCAAGGCATTTATTTATTCACAAATCAAAAAGCCCTGCTGTGTATCAAGAGCAGGGTAGATGCGAGAGGCTCTAGGAAAAACAAGAAGAAAAGCCGTAAAGGTTTGGTTGGCATTTTGTAAGCAAGACAAAATAGACACAGGAGGGACGAGGGGACAGCCAGAAACTGGAGGAAACAAGATCAAAAATCAAATTAAAAGAAAAGGAAGAAAAGGCCATGAATCTGACTAACTGCAGAGTCAGCAGTTCAAACCCACCAGGCACTCCATGGGAGAAAGCCAAAGTTCTCTACTCTCGTAAAGACTTGCAGCTTCAGAACCCAAAGGGGCGGTTCTGCTCTGTCTTCAGGGTGGCTCTGAGTTGGAATCAATCTGATAGGAGGGAGTTTGTTTTGTTTGTTTGATCATTTAGCACAATATTCTTAAACTGAGTGTGCACAGAACATCTGTGGATCTTGTTAAAATGATTCGGTAGGTCTGAAGCTGAGTAGGGCGGTGGGTCTGCAAATCCACGTTTTACCATACTTCCAGACAAGCGTTAATGCTACCACTCTGTCCCATATTTTTGAGCAGCAAGGTTAGAGGATCCCAATCTCATCTGCTAGAACTTACAGAATGTCCCCCTCGATGAGCAGCTCATTGTGAACCTAGCAACCTGCTAAGTCCAATGAAGAGTCTAAACGAAAGTGAGAAGTCACTTGCCCGGCTGTCTTGATTTAAACACAAAACCAGTGAAGTAAACCAGAAGACATTTTATATTAAGAAATCATGTATAGCTGGAGAGTCCATGGTAGAGCAGATGGTTAAGTATTCTGCTATAAACCAAAAGATTGGATGTTCAAGTCCACCATGAGGTGCCCCAGATGAAAGGCCTGGTCATTTACTTCCAAGAAATGGCCATTCAAACCCTGTGGAGCACTTCTCTACACCCAACACCCAAGGAGTTACCATGCTGGAACTGACTCAATGATAATGATGCACTGGTTAGGTGTGGTTGGAAATCATCTTGAAGAAAGCGAGGTCAACTCAGGGAGGTGGTACCTAGCTGGCAAAAGGAAGGGAGTAATGGAGAATGAGATCTCTGGGGACCTGAACCTTCCACTGCAACCCCATATACTGATTCTCCCAGGGTTTAACAAACCACACGTAGTGGTGTGACCAAGCTTGGGTCCAACAGAAAAGGTGTGTCTTCCAGAATCTCAGAGCACTCAGCCCATCACTGGACACTCTACTGATCATTCTGAGCAACTGCTTTGTTACAGACACTCAGCAGACTACAGAGCGGCTGTTGTACAAGAACTGATAAATCCTGCAAGCGGCATTTGTCTTCCAAAGATGAGGAGGAAATGGCCTCACACTGTAACCAATGGGAAGAAATAGAACAGTTGGGACATGCCAGTTGGTTTACAATCATTCTTTTCTTATTTGTTTTTGCTGCTAAAATGGCAGTACATTCTCTTTTTCACTCCTCTCTTAGAAGAATCACCTTGCATTTGCATGAAGGTTTAGACTGCCTGGGTTTGCAAGGCCTTGGCAGTATCGAATCCTGTAAGCTTTGGGAAAGTTTAGCTGGTTTTTGTCCGAGGAGAGAAACCTAACCCCTGCTCCCACATACCAGTCAGATTACAAAGTGTTGTGATAAGTGGGGGGAATGAATATGCCCCAGAGAAGAAGCCTTCTTCCAGGAAGGAGAGACATTTGGGCTGGGCCTTGAAAGATGAGGAGAAAAACTGCCAGCTGACACCAGGGGAAAGCCTTTGAGAAAGAGACTAGAGCTTAAGCGGTTCTGTGGTGGGTTTCAATTCTTAGTTAAAATCGGGGCCCTTGTGAGACTGTGAGTGAAGGGAGCAAGTGATGCACTGTAAGCTGAGGGAAAGCTATGAGAGATCTTGGACAGCCATGCAGAGAGTTCAGACCTTACTCTGTATCCCAAACCCAAACCAACCCTATTGCTGAGTTTATTCCAACTGGCAGAGACGCTCTGGGGACAGCAGAGAACTGCCTCAGAGACCATCAGTCTTATGGGGCAGGTCTCTCCATTGCGGCTTTGCTTCATGGGTTTCAATCACCCTGGTTAGTAGTCAAGCATAAACCACTGATTCCACCCAGGGATAGTGAGCATACCAGCTCCATTGGCATAGAGTCCAGGTCAACTGGTAACAAGCCTTCAGAAGAGAGGAGGGCTTCCCGGGTTATAAATCTTTATGGAAGCTCACTGCCTCTTCTTGCTCTTTGGAATGGCTGGTGGGTTCAAACTGCTGACCTGCTGACTTAATCCACTGGCTAACACAGTTCCCTTATCCTAAACAAAACTTGCTGTCACTGAGTCGATTCTGACTCATAGAGACCTAGAGGACAGAGTAGAACTGCCTCTGTGGGTTTCGGAGATGATATCTCTTTAAAGGAATAGAAAGTCTTTATCTTTTCCCCAAGGAGCAGCAAGGTATTTTCAATGGCTGACCTTGTGGTTAGCTGGTCAGCATGTAACTCACTGCACCATGATGACTTTCCTTTGTTGGTTAGATAGACTGCTAACCAAGAGCATTGGACCATGGTTAGAAAACAAGGGTATCTTTTTTATAAGCTTCACTAGATACCATCGCCTTGGCTCAGGATTTTCTGAATTATGTGGTGATGGCGGAGTAATAAGGTAGAGGTGAATTCATTACTAACCTACTGGGTGACTCTGATAAAGGGCGAAGCTCTCTGAGGCTCTCCGGACTATGAGTAAAGACTATTTGGGCACAGTAAATTTAGCAGTTCTCACAGAGATGGTTCCCATGTGCTTCTTATGTGCCAGCCTCCTGCCTCCTTTACTTAGCCCCCTAACTGGGCCCAGAGAGAGGCTCTTTTATCATCTCTTTACAGTGGAAGAAACTACGATTCAAATCAGCTAACTTGTTTGCCTAAGCACTCATATGACTAATAAACAGCAAAGCTGAGATTCAAATCCAGATCTCAGCGCAGGATTTTAACGTGTATTCAACACCACTGATTCTAGACTTTTAGCCTCGAATCCGTTCTACAAGCCTTTCTCTCCGTTGATAACAATCACCATTTCAGAGAAAATCACAAGCTCAGAATTGTTCCCAAGCACATTTAGGATATAACCTCTTCATCTAATACTGCTGGGAAGGAAGATGGAATCATTCTATCTAATCTAGTAATCATCTACTCACTCTACGTTAGAATCAGATTCTGAATATGAAAAGAACTCATAGGGGCTGAGCCCCGGTGGCATAGTGGTTATGCGCAGGACTGCGGCCCACTGGGGTGGCGGTTCAGTTCCAGCAGCAGCTCCACAGGAGCAAAGGCTGGGCCTCCTACTCCCACCACCAGAAGGCAGTGATGCCCCCCCCAAAAAAAAAACAACAAAAAAGGAACTTATAAGTCACTTCACAGTTTCTTCTCATTTTTTACCAAAAGAAGACTGGTGTCTGGTGAATGAGGAAGTCATGTGTTTCAATTATGGTTCATTGACTGAGACACTGAAAAATTCAGGTTTCCTTAAACCTATTTTCTATGCCTGACAGTGAAGAGCTACTCACTCAGCTTCTGCTACGATTCCATATTTCTGAGTGACATTGAAATTAAGTGTCATCCAGACCAGGCCAAGACTGCGATTAGATAGGTGTTCCAAAAGCATATTTACTGGTGGGATAAAGACATCGTCTCTGCTGGCTCCTGGGAGGAGGTTTCAGCCTGTGTTGCTTCAGGAAATGTGTGAGAAGAGTCGCCGTTTTTACATGATTGAAATGGAGATGCTATTCTTAAGGAAAAGAAATGGTGAGATTAAATCATCAAATGTGCTTCAAAACTTAGAACCAAAACCATTTGAAGAGCTCTCAAACTAGTCAGCCTCTTTAATGTGGTCGTCTACATCTGGAAGTATATTTTAAGAAAAGAACAAGAAACTCAGAGATTTATGCACATTCACATGGCCGTACATCTCAGAGAAGTATAGTCCTGGGTGGCACAAAGGCTTGAACACTGGACTGCTAAACCAAAGGTAGGTAGTTGTACTAACAAACCAACCCTGCGGTTCTTGTAAGGCAGGGGATATGTTTCAACAGGTCACAGTCTTGAAAACCCTAAGGAAGAGTTCCACTCTGCTGCTCTGTCGGGTTGATGGTACCCAACAAGCACATACACACAAACATGACTTCAGAAAGTTCATGGGAAAATGGAATGATGAGCTTATACAACTCCCCGTGAAAAATGTGAACTATCGAATTATATGCTATATGTGTTATGTGCCAATGCATCTAGGACCCCAAATAAAACCATACCCAAGATGAATGGGGCAGGGGGGTATGGAGTGGAGTCCCAATGCCCATCTGTAGACAATTGGACATCCCCTCACAGGGGGTTCACAAGGAAGAGATGGACCAGTCAGGGTGCAGTATAGCACTGATGAAACACACCACTTTCCTCTAGTTCTTTGATGCTTCCTTCTCCCCACTATCATGACCTCAGTTCTACCTTACAAATCAGATTAGACTAGAACATGCACATTGCTACAGATAAGAGCCCGAAGCACAGGGAATCCAAGATAGATAAATCCCTCACAGCCAATAAGGAAAGGAGAGATAAGAGAATTAGGGGAGGGGGGGGAGAAGGGGAAATTGGTCACAAGGATCGAGCTATAATAGCACCCTCCCAGAGGGGTGAACAGAAAAGTGGGTAAGGTGCAACCGAGGATGATCTAAGATATGAAAATAATAATCTATAACTTATCAAGGGTTCATGAGGCAGGGTGGGCAGGGGAGGGAGGAAGGGGACAGAAATGGAGAGCAGATATCAGGAACTCGAGTGGGAAAAGATTGCTTTGAAAATGATGAGGGCAGTATATATGCAAATGTGCTTGACACACTGGAGGAATGTATGGATTGTGATAAGAGAGGTAAAAGCCCCCAGTAAAAGTCTTTTTAAAAAAATTTCCAGACATGTTTGAAACGTCAGTAACTTGATGTGCTGCTAACATTTATGATCGTCTGGGAAAGGTGGACCTATTGGTTAATTTGACAAGGGTATGTGGGAGAACTATGCATTTATGGTTTTTCATTTGCTTTCTGGATCCTACGTAAGTCCCCACTGCATTAATCACAAGTGCCATCTATATATTTATTAAATTTGAAGAGTTCCCCAATCCCCCAAACCAGACACATTCTCCAACTTCTGGCGGTTACCCACAAACTCGGACATTACTGGCCATAAAGCTGTCCATCATGCCACAGAGGGAAGAGAATGGGGTTGATGTTATTGTTGTTTTGCTTTGTTTCGAGCATGGTTTTAATAACCCTAACCCTTGCTGTGAAGTCCTTCCCAGAGTTGAGCCTTCAAAAAGAGAAACTTTTCTTCCGAGGTGAAAGGTCTATGATTGGGGTCAAGTCTGAGTTTGTGGGCCCCCGTAATAGCTTGACAATGCCAAAGGAAGCTTAAAAAATAGGTTCAAGGAGCAAGTGAATATCTTGCCTTAAGGTTGAATTAATCCCTTAAAAGCTTGAAGATAAATAAGTGGCCATGTAGCTGAGAATCATCGAAGCCCACATGGATAAAACACACTAGTCTGTGTGATCATGAGGCGTCATGGGATCAGATATCAGGCATCAAACACCCAGAACAAAAAAAAATCACATCGTTGTGAATGGGGGTGGTGGTGTCTGTAGACAACTGGACATCTCTTTAGAGAAGGGTCACAGGGAGGAAATGAGTCAGTCAGGGTGCAGTGTAGTAATGATGAAATATACAACTTTCCTCTAGTTCCTAAATGCTTCCTCTCCCCGCCCCCCCACTATTATGACCCCAATTCTACCTTACAAATCCAGCTAGACCAGAGCATATACACGAGTACAGATAAGAACTGAAAACACAGGGAATCCAGGACGGATCAGCCCCTTGGGACCAATAAGAAGAGTATCGATTTCGAGTTGCAGAGATAATAGCATCTAGTTAAGACTCACCAGCCCGGAGCTCATGCTGTCAGACCAGAAAAGAGGGAGGTAAGGTGAAGGGGGAACTGGGAGGTGGAGTCCTGAAATTAGAACTAGGGTACTAGGATCTGTCCTGAACCCCACATTTTCGTGATTTCCACGTGAACCAAGAATGCACTAAATCCCTCGTTTCGCCCCAAGTTGCAGTTTCCCCAGGCGGACGCCTCAGAGGACGGAATCTCAGACAGAACCACAGCAACCCAGTCACAGACCCCACATCACAGCACTGGAGCGGTCAGCTGTCCAAAGCTTAGAACCTGGAAAGCGGGGCCGACGGAAGCTATAATTTGGCGTAGTAAAAAATAACAACAACATGAATTTACCTGAGTCAGGGCGCAGTGTGGCAGAAAACAAGTAGATAGTTATAGTCCAGGTGGTGAATTCAGTTGCATTTGGCTGAGAAGTAAGCAACCTTCCTGATAAGCTATACCTTTCCAGCTGCAGATCAACGCGACAGCCCCCAGTCACATCAAGGGCCCTCCTAAGTCCCAAATAATAAATTAAATTGTCTGGGTAAACGACAGTAGTGATATCAAGAGGGAAAGGGGAAGGTGAGGGAGAAAGTGGGAACCAGACACAATGATTGACATATAACACCCACCCCGGGGGGTGGGGGTGGGGATGAACAACAGAAAAGTGGATGAAGGGAGACAATGGTTGGTGTAAGACAAGAAAAAAAATTGATAAATCATCAAGAGTTCACGAGAGGGACAGATGCAGGGAGGGGAGAGATGATCTGATACCAAGTGCTCAAGTAGAAAGAAAATGCTTTAAAATTTTTGAGGGGTGATGAGAGCTGCAAAGAGACTGCCAAGACAATAGAAATGTTCTAAATGTATATAGCAAGGAAAATTTGGCCACTGTGAAAATGTAGTAAAAGTTGAATCGAACATTATTAAAATATGTATATACATGTATCAATAAGCATATAACTCTTCAAACATGTATAAAGACAAAAATGACGATGGCAACATATGTAAAAATGTGCTTGACATGATGGATGGATGGATGGATGGAGATCAGAGCTGTAAGAGTCCCCAATAAAATGATTTAAAATAATAATAATTTTATAGGATTGAAATAATCCTCACTGAAGAAGTAAAAGAAGCACAGCTGTTTGCTCTGAAAGGAAACTTAGATATAAAGGAGCACAGCCTCCTCCTTTTTCCAGTGAGTCCAAGGAGGTTCAGTGGCTCCACCAAGCTCCTGCCGTGAAGGATAGAGACTGCTGGCTCCTAGAACCGTTTGGTTTTAGCTGTTCAACATTGCACCCTGGCTTTGAAACAAATGTACAGGTACTTGAAATAGTCACATGCCATTTATTATCATAATGGAAACTATGTGTTGCCTTGGTTCAGTGTGTGGTCTCAGTGACAAATCTAGGAAACCAAACACAACCGATGCCACTGTGAACTCATGCTCATGTTATTTGATGTCTGAAATGGACAGAGACCTGATATCCCCTGAGTGGAACAGCAAGGACTTCAGACGTTGGAAGAATTTTTGCCCCAGATCTGTGGAGGCAATCTGTATTTCCGGGATTCCTGAATATGAAAGGCAGAAAAGAAGAAAGGATCTGTCAACCACCATGCCAGATTTAGAAACTGTGTCAGTGACCTGGTATATGGGGATGTTTCTAGCCCACTTTGTGAAGTTCATTTCACTCTTGCCCAACTTTCAGAATAGATCCATGGGGAGAACAAATCTATCTACTCCATGCAGAAATTTCCATGAAAATAGAAATGGTGGATGTGGCAGAAAGTGGGGGGAAAAGTGCTGGAGAGTGAAGTCTAGCTATGTGAACTGATCCTGGGGCATCCTGATCATAAAGTGCAAATGTGGTCCCCAAGCCAAACTCACTGTCATCAAGTTAATGTGACCTCCAGTGATCCCCCAGTGGGTTTTCAAGACTGTAACTGTTTATGGGAGTAAAAAACCCCTACTTTCTACAAGAAGCTGCTGGTGATATCAAACTGTCAACCATGTGACTGTAGCCTAGCGCCTCACCACTTCACTACCAGGTTCACAAGTCAGCTGGCATGGAGGAAAGACTCAATTCACGATAGTTGTTACTGCTGTCATTATCAATGGCCTGAAAAATATGCTCAGGCAAGTGTGGTGGTCATATATTCGTTATGCCAATTTCATGATTGGGATGTAGGGTTGGAGTCTAGCCTGTTCATCTGGAGATACCCATTGAGTAGTCAATGAGGCCTCTGTGTGGGCATGGCTTTCTCCTGAGACTTCTAGGAAATCTCGCGGTATTTCCCTGGTGGAGATGAGAGGCCATGTCCCCAGTTGTTGGGAGTCAGTTTCTGAGACAACAAGCAAGACAAGATGGCAGCATACCAGGACCTGGAGGAGCCAGAGGAAGCCACACAGCCTTATCCTGATGGAACCTCTGAAGCTGGAGAAGCCACGTGGAGAGACCTGCCAGCACTGAGTTGGTTTTATCACCACTGGATGCTGTTGATGAACCCTGGGCCCTGGAAGCAAGGAGCCACGAGGAGACGCCTGCCGGCACCGGGACTCTGCACCCACTGGTCTGTGACTTCAAGAGTCTGAAGGAGATTTTATAGACTGATATCGGACATATGGGCTAATATCAGACTTATGACTTTGAACTGGGCTGGGTTGGGATGCTTTCTCAGTGTTCCATTCCTTTTGTATATAAACCTTACCCTTATATCCATATGCGTGTGTATGAATTTGTTCCTCTAGTCTACCCTGACTAACACAGTGAGGAGTATCTTTTTCAACTTGTGGAAGAAAGTCTGCTTTCCAGGAAGCAAAGTCTGCTTTCCACACCTTTCATCCATCCTTTTGCTCACTCCTGTAGTCATTTAACGTGTGGTTCTGTTTCCTCTGTCTATGTAAGGCAATGCACTCTGTGATGGAGAGTCAAAATATAGATGACTTAGACCCTGCCCTCTAGGAGCTTAAATTTTAATAGAGAAGAAGAGCCTATATTTAATAAAGAAGTGCAATTTAAAGAGATAGACAAGCACATTGTGTCATGCAAAGACCAGTAAGCACAACCACATTGCCTGGGAGCTACGGAGTCTATTCTAGTCATAAGGCAAAGGAGCTGAGCCCAGAAGTATAAATAGGGACTCTCCTGATACTCTCATTTCATTACTAGTGTTCCCCAGGGTCTGGGGAGCTTGGCAAAGTCATGTTTGTGTTTTGTGTTCCTGCTTCCGTATTTCATCTCACAGTCAATCTCTTAGGGTGCTGGGGGAAAACTGTTGGAAAGGGTCCACTGCCAAGATCTAGCCAAAGAATTTTTGGCCATAAGAACAAACCAGGGACAGAAATGTCCTTCCAACATGGTCATAAATTGGCCCATCTTCACAGGACTACCACTTAGAAAAAGAAAGGTGCGATTGAATCCAAGCCTGCAAGGGCATTTGCTTATCTGTGCATCCAGGAAGGTGAGAGTTTTCTCTCTCTCTCCAACTCTCTCCTGTTCCATCAGATATCCTCACAGGCCTCACAGAGCACCATTTTTCAGGCTGTCCCCCTTAGGCAGAATCCTTCTGCACTCTCTCTGCACCCACGCTGCCCGGCCACCAGAGTCCCAGTGTCTCCGTGGCAGGGTTTGTCAAAAACATCTCACATGGGGTTGAGGAAGGAAGGAACCCCAAACTCAAGAAAAAGTTCCAGCCTCTTTCTCAGAAAAATAAAAAAGCAGACTCTCCCTCTTTTCTCAAACCACAGCAGCAGGGATGGGTGGATTTGATCCTGCCACCTTCTCTGTGGCTAAGGGACAACTACGGCTTTTCCCACTCCCAAGCCTCCTTATCTGCCAGGAGCGTGGGCCAAGCACAAGGCATATCCCAGATGTGGGAAGCTAACTGTCGGCTCTAGGAAGCCTAGTCACTCAATGCCTTCATCCAGGTGCTGTGTGGAGGCGTCATGCATGGCACAAAGGGGCTGGATCTGCCAGGCTCATGCCCAGGAGTTCTGACTCTGACCTCGTGGGTCAGTCATACAGTAGAAGGCCAAGTGCATTTCAATTAACTCTTGTTTGTTCCAGAGGAAAGGGGTCAAGCCTATCTCCTTTCTAACTCAAGTCCAAGACGAACAAGCCAACGGATATAAGCCCAACAAAACAGGGAAACAGAAAAGAGCCATTCCCACAGGGAGAAAAGCTACTCCCTGAGCGCCCCTCCTTCAGCTTTGCTGATCTGCACCGCCTCTCCTCCCTGTCCTCGCTCATCTTCGAGTATTGTCCTTTGAGTAAGAAGGCCCTGTCACTCAGAAAAGAAAGAGGACGGATGGACAGGGGGGCTTTCAGATCGTCCGAGTACTCAGGAGGCTGGCCCTGACGGTGAAACACGGGGTTGAGTTTCATAAACCACTATCTCTGGCCTTCCATAGGCCTACACTCTGGGCCAGAGAAAAAAGGCACAAATGCATTCAGCGTGCTGGCTTAGAGAATGCAGGGTTTTCACTATCAAACCAAAACCAAACAAACAAACTTAACTGTCAACAAGTCAATGCTGCCTAATTGGGACCCCCTGTGGTTTCTGGAGGCCTTCACTGTTTATGAGGGTGGAAAGCTCAGTCTTTCTCCTGCAGAGCTGCAGGTAGTTTTGAACTGCCCACCATGTGGATCACAGACCAATGCATCACCACTCCCAAGGCTCCTCGTTTTCACTCATAAGAGGCTCCAACAATTGGAAGCAAGAGAAGCAGAGAGGAGAGGATGACCCTGGCTCTAAATATGAACTTGGATGATCTTCCCTGTCAAGGAAGCCTTGGATCTGAACGGCAGCATAAAAGGTGATTAGCATTCTCCTTCAAACACTTGTGCCCAGCTTTGGCTTAATGAATTGGAATGGACTCACAGTAACAGGTTGGCTTAATGGGTCCGCTGGGAGAGATGAATCCAAGAGGAAAGCACGGGAAAACTCTCTGTGAGAACTGCACTGCAGAAGAAGAGAAGTTGCTGGACTCCGGACAGATTGTCATCCACAGGTCATGATCTGAGGGTGGTGGGATTTGTGAAGGAAATTTGCCTTCCTTTGTATATTTTCTGGGTTACTTGAAAAATTGTTTATAGAAAACCTGAATCAGGAAATACATAAGCTAGACAAGAGACTGTGGCTTAGCCCTCTTTCCGGAGAACCCAGTCAAAGAAGAATATGGGAATAAACTTAGATAATGGTAATGGGAGGAAACGGTGAAAAAGAGACCCCAAACCCATTTCCAGAGAGCTAAAGAGAAGAATGCAGAGATGTTGTTGTCCGAGATAGAATTTTCGTTTTCTATGCAGCAAACGTGGTTTTGTAGGAGACACAGTTTTGATGCCCAGTCTGTGAACCTGACAGCAGTGGTGAGATTCAGCTGGCTCACCTAGTTCAAAAGACCTGACATCTAATTGTTGAGTCCTGAGAGCTAGTTGTTAAAATGGCACTTCTAATCAGCCACCCAAGGCAGAAATCACAAGCCTACATTCCTTACTTTTTTTTTAATTTTTAAAAATGATTTTATTGGGGGCTCTTACAGCTCTTATAACATTCCATACATCATTTGTATGAAGCATATTTGTACACAGGATGCCATCTTCATTTCCAAGTATTTTCTATTTCAGCCCTTGGTATAAGCTCCTCTTTCCCCCTCCTTTTTTCTTACAAATCATTTTATTGGGGCCTCATACAACTCCCATCATGATGAATACATATGTCAATTGTATGCAGATAACATTTGCACACTTGCTGTCATCATCACTCAAAACATCTTCCCTCCACTTAGGCCCCCAGTACCAGCTCCCCATATTTCCTCCCTCCCCCATGAACCCTTAATAATTTACAAATTGTTATTAATTTTTCATATCCTACACTGTCCGATGTGTCCCTTCACCCACTTCCCTGTTGTCCATATTCCAGAGAGGAGGATATAAATAGATCCCTGAAATTGGTTCCCCCTTTCTATTCCACCTTCCCTCCACCCTCCCGGTATCACCATTCCCACCACTGGTCCTGAAGGGATCGTCTATCCTAAATTACCCATGTTTCTGGCTCCACTGTACATTTCCTTGTCTAGCTGGGTTTGTCAGGTAGAATTGGGATCATGATAATGGATGGGAGGAAGCATTTGAGAACTAGAGGTAAGTTGCATATTTCATTGTTACTACATTGTTTCTTGACTGGCTCACCTCCTCCCTGCAACCCCTCTGTACGGGGATATCACTTCACCTATTGGTAGATTTTGAGTCCCCAATCTGTAGCCCCCCTGATTTATAGTGATATAATTTTTAGTTCTTTGACACCTTGTGATCACACAGGAAGGTGTGCTTCTTCCATGTGGGCTTTGTTTCTTCTGCGCTATATGGCCACTTCTTTACTTTCAAGCCTTTAAGACCCCAGGTGCTAATCTTTTGATAGCCAGGCGCCATCAGTTTTCTTCACCACTTTTGTTTATGCACACATTTGTCTTCAGTGATCATGTTGGGAAGGTGAGCATCAAGAAATGCCAATTTAATATAACAAAATGTTCTTGCACTGAGGGAGTTCTTGTCCTTACTCTCTTTTAATGTTCATCTGCACAACAGTATATCTAGGCACTCGTAGTGGTGTTCATTCCATTAATAGGTATAGCATATTCACATATGCTTATAATATCAATGTATTTATTTCATAAGACTCATTGCTCTTTGGATGACATGCTACATTTTTATTTTCTGGCATTTTTTCACTTCAGTAGGCAAATATCAAATGTAAAGGAAAGGGCCATCGAACAACCAGAGGGTGATATGCTGTGATTTGTTTCAGCTTTGTGTTATGCCTCAAGTTCCTGTGAGATATTAGGACTGAAGAATAACATTTCTGAAATTGTTCAACGACCTAAAAATATTGTCAATTGCTGTAAGTCCAGCAGAAGTGGAAAGAATTTTTTCAAAGAAGAGCATCATGTGTTCAGAGAAAAGGAATTGCCTTTTTCTAAGATATCAAATACAGTGACTCTGGTCTAACTGGCCTCCTTCTAAACGCATGGGACCTTACCTTGACCAGGAAAAGATGGTAAAAAACAAATGACACTGTCAATGATGCTCAGATGAAAGTGAAGAATGCAGCAGAACCTCAGGACTCGACTGCACCAATACTCAGCATAATCGGGTTTCGACACGAAATGCTGAGAAAATTTTACATTAGAGCTTGAAAAAAAGTCAGCATACAACCCAATGCATGTGATTTTTATAAACAACAGCAGTTCGTGATTTGGTTGGCATTTGTTGGTGTTGTTAATATGCATTGTTTAAACCTTTTGCATCTGTGTTCCAAGCGTTTTGCTCTAATTTTCTTAGGTTTGTGGCTTTCTGAACTGTTTTTAGATTTAAAAACATGAGTCCTACAAAAGAGTTTTTTAAAAGAATCATCATGATAAGGAACTGGGTAACTCTATTACTGATATTGTTGATAACAATTGTTGATAGTAAACCCTTTTAGAAAACAATTAAGGAAACACCAACAGCAGAGCACATTAGACAGGTTTTTGGTTGTTGCTTTTTTGAGCATTTCTTTAGAGAAAGTCAGTCAGGTTCTAGTGAAAGGACAAAGAAGGAAAAAACTCCTGAAAAGCAGCTACCAGTTGATTTTATGGCAGGAGATTCCCCTTCCAAACAATGACTCTCTCTCCATACCTCCTCTCCACATCCGTGTCCACACATCCAGATCCTCATCCATCTCAAGATATGGGCCATACTGTCGTTGTTAAAAACTTTTCCTTAATGTTGTGTTTCTTATTTAAGTTATATTACTTCACTCAACTTGTTGACTTTGAAGTTTCTGTGTCATGTTTTGTATAAAAAGGCAGGGTTAGTGTAAAAACTTGGTGGCTAAGAAGGAAAGAATCTGTTTTCTGTTATTATGGGAAAATTGATTGGAACTCAGAGACATCGCATCTCGACGCTCCTTCAGGATGGATTAGTGTCAAGGTCTGGGGTTCTCTCCAGAAGCAATATGGAGCTATCCTAACAGTTTGATTGCTGTGTGTCAGGGACTTTTTCATACTTTTTAACAAATATTTCAAAATCTTATAGCTTAGTTTTGTGTAGGTCGATTATTCTTATTTATATATTAACTGTATGACATAATAAACTGTCTTTTGGTGCATCTTTTATATATATATACTTTAAAAGGTCATGAAGGGAGTAAGCTGTTTAAATATTTTACTCCCACCACTGCCTTATTGCAGTGTCACGATCCCTCTGTCTGCGGAAGACTGGGTGCTGCTAGGATTCTGGGCAGATTTCGACAGAGCTTCAACACTACGACTAGGAAAAAAGACTGAGTGATCTGCTTCTGAAAATCAACCAATGAAACTTCTATGACTTGTAATATCCCAAAGCACATCCAATAATGAGGATGCTGCAAGCCCAGGCAGTGTCTGAATCCATTGTGCAGGGGGGTGGTCATGAGTTAGGGGCAGGTTCCACAGAAGATAACATAACAAGGAGAAAATTGTTGATGGATAATCAGAACAAGGATATCTTATGCTAGAATGGTAGTGGGGTATGAGTAGAGGTTGCAGAGGAGATAATACCAATGGTCTGTGGAACAACTAGCTAGCTAATGGTGACATTCCCCCCCAACCCTCCACCCCCACACACAATTTTCCCACCCAGCCCTTAATTGGTCTTTCAGCTAATTTCCAGACAAAAATCAGAGTCTCTATCTTATGTAACATGGATGTCTTAGGAGATGAGTGACTCAGAGGAAAAACAAACAGTAGCAAAGTGTTTAGTGTTTTGCACTAAAACAAAAAAGTAGCCAATACACTGTGGATGCAGCATTGGTTTTGTGGCCACATCAAAATGCTCAAATTCTTGATCTACTGCTAATGGCATCACATTGGCCAGTATACTAAAATTCTGAATATCCCTTTCCTTATTTGTGAAGTGAAGACAGAGTCCCTGACTGGTACAATTAAATCTCTTGGCTACTAAAACTTTGGAGGTGCAAGTCTTCCAGTGGCACCTCAGAAGAAAGGCCTGGCAATTCACTTCCAAAAAAATCCGATACTGAAAACCCTGTGGAATACAGTTCGCCTTTGACACATCTTGAGTCACCATGAGTTGGGGGATGTGTGTCAAATGGTGTAAAATAAAAATATTACTATAATCTCTGTTCTTTATCAGGAGGATTACACGAAGTCTTCTATAAGAGATTTAGCATATTTCTGCTTGTGAATAATGTTATATAGGGGGTACCCCCCAAAAAATGGATTTCCCCTTCCAAAGGTATGTATTGATTTTTTTTTTTTACAAAGCAACCTCATCACCTTCTAACTACTCTACATTGCACTTAATACATTTGTCAAATCTTCAATTCCATTCTTGGAAACATTTTTCAAACTCATCTGTTTGGAAGGTTGACAGTGTCTCCCTCATTTTCTTCTTCACCCTTTCTACGTCTTCAAATTGCTGTCCTTCATGTCCCTCTTCATTGGAGGTAACAAAAAGAAATTGCATGGAGCGATGTCAGGCGAGTAAGCTGCACGGGCCAAGAGAGGTAGGTTGGCTTTTGTCAAAAGCTGATACCTTGTAATGGCTGCATGAGCAGGCACATTGCCTTGGTGACAAAACCAGTCCTCCTGTCTGCCACAAATCAAGGTTTGTTTGTTTTTTGTCACATACTGCTATGCTATCTTTTTAGAACCTCTCAATAGAAACCTTGATTAACAGTCTGACCTGGTGGAACAAACTCCAAGTGCACCAAGAGTTGACATTTTCATCCATTTTGCAAGTCAATGAATGTCTACAATGAGATTTGTCACCAATCAATATTTTACCTTTTTTGAAATGAGCAGCCACTCAGATACTTGAGTTTTTCCCAAAGCACTGTCCTTGTGAGCTGTGTTAAATATCAAAGCAGCTTCAGTATTTTTCCTGAACACGAAGCTGTAAATAAGTTGATACTGTGAAATTAAGTCAGCCATCACACACATAAAAGAAGTTCAAGTGAAACTGGTTTTACAAAAAAGTTCACTGTGATCAGAGATAAACTTTCCAGGCAATGCCACTGGGTGTGCTAACTCAAAGCAAGTTGCTCATCTAGCAGGAAAAATGCCCAGCGAAGAATTTTCCCTCCTCTCCTATTCTTCCCCTTCTTTTTATCTTCCTTCTTTGCTATGTTACATAAAAGGGAACACAAAATGAAAATCAATGAACTTTTGCTTTGTAAATGAACCAATCTGCATTACAGTGGTCCTAGAACAGATGATTCTACTTTTTTTGCTGTGAGTCTGTAGCTTGGAGTGCATTCGTACTTTCCTTAATTACAAGTCCATTAGGATTTAAAGTCATACAATTTTAAGGTATTAGAACTGGAAAGACCTTTGAGGAACTTCAGTCACCAACTGTTGTTCACAAGAGAGAAAGTTGAGGCCCCAACATGTTAAGTTGCCTGTTTTGATAAAACACACCAGCTTTTCTGACTTCCTATCCACTGCTTTTTAAAATCAAAGACCTCCTGAAAAACTTGTGTTTCGATGTCATAAAGAATAAATAACTATCCAACAAAGCATGATAATTTCTTTGACCAGTGTGAAAATGATGCATAATGTAAAAGAATGAACTTAAAAGAGAGGACAGATCTTTTAAAGTATTTTTTTAATGTGAACACATAAGTTGATACTGTAACCAAATGCCATTATATAGTAGTAAAAAAGATTATATGGGCATCAAAACTTCTCATGGTGAGCTTATAGAAGTTCATCCATTCAGTACAATAGAATTAACAAATTTTACACAGAAACAAGCTGAAATCATGTTGTTCTGTATAGTGAAAGTATGAATAAGCATCTACAGCACAAGTCGTGTAATTTCTACTGTTTTCTTGTTGAAGATTGTGAGTTTGTATACCATTCATGGGGTCAACTGGAATCTGAGGGCTATTAATGGGATGTGATACCCTTAAAGCAGGCATACCACTGGAAAAAAATTTTTGGTGCTGCAACCAGTCATTGTTGTTTGAATGAGTACTTGACATTATTAATCAGCATGGCTACAGCCTACCATAGTGATCTGGTAGGTGCTACTGCTACTCTTACAGAGATACTTACCATATCTACTCGAGTATAAGTCACCCGAGACACCTAATCTTACCACAAAAACTGCATTTAAAATGTGCTAAAAGCCTCGACTTGTACATGAGTATATATGGAAGTAAAGCAAGGTTTGCATGGGTACAGAACATATGCCTGATCATTACATTATTCACCAGCATTATTACTTAGTGCTAACAGATTCCAAATTCACAGTCATACGGTTGATTCCAACTCATAACATCCCTATAGGACAGGGTAAAATTGCACCTGTGGGTTCCCAACTCTTTAACTCTTTATGAAAAAAACCTCCTCTTTCTCCTACAGAGTGGCTGGTGGTTTTGAACTGTTTGTCTTGAGATTGGCAGCTCAACATGTAACCCACTATGCCACCAGTGCTCCTGCTAAATGGCTAAGATTATAAAATGCCATTGGTGTCATAATTAACCCTGAGCACTGGATTTGCTCCTGTGACTTGTACTGCTGATGGTGCAATGGTTTGCCTGGTTCTCCTGAAGCCGAATACTATAGTTTTCCATGGAATCTAGGTTGACAAGTAAAAGTGAATTACAGTTGAAAAGAATTTTTGAACTATTGGGGAAAAACAAGGCTACTTCATGGAAGAACTGGTGAGATGAAAGAACTGAACAGAAAATTTAAAAGGAAGGGCAAGAAAAAAAAGGTAAAGTATTATAATGAAATGTGAAAAACCTGGAGATAGAAAGGCCAAAAAGAAGGACACACTTAGCATAGCTCAGCCAAAAGGACTATAGGAAAAAATAAAGCCTTGAGTTCCAATAGAGAAGAATTCTATGGGCAAAGCATCAAATGATATAAGAAGCATCCAAAGACCAATAAGAGTATATACAAGCTCACTGTACCAAAAATAATTGGTTGACATTCAATCATTTTAAGAAGTAGCATATGATTAATAACAATTACTAGTTAATGAGGGAGTTCAAACAATATCGAAGGCATTAACTAAAACAAGGCTTCCAGAATTGTTGCGATAGTAATTACAACCTTTCTTTTTAAATCATTTTTTGGGGCCTTGTACAACTCATCACAATCCATGTATCCATCCATTGTGTCAAGCACATTTGTACATTTGTTGCCATCATCCTTTTCAAAACATTTTCTTTCTACTTGATATTAGCTCCTCATCCTCTCCACCTGCCCCCCTCATGAACCCTTGATAATTTATAAATTATTTTTTCATGTCTTACACTGTCTGATGTCTCCCCTCACCTATTTTTCTGTTGTCCATCCCCCAGGGGAGGGATTATATGTAGATCATTGTGATTGGTTCCCCCTATTTCCTCCACCTTCCCCTTTCCCTCCTGGTATCACTGCTCTCATCATTGGTCCTGAGATGTTTATCTGTCCCGGAATCCCTGTGTTTCCAGCTCTGATCTATACCAGTATATATGCTCTTGTCTAGCTGAATTTTTAAGGTAGAGTTGAGATCATGATAGTGGGGAGGGGAAACTAAAGAACTAGAGGAAAGTTGTATGGTTATTGCACTGCACCCTGACTGACTCATCTCCTCCCTGCGACTCTTGTGTTAGGGGATATCCAGTTGCCTACAGATGGGCTTTGGGTCTCCAACAATTAAAATTTTTCAACAAGATGATGTGGAAGCACTTGCTTATCTTCGCCAAGACATTTGGAAGACAGTTATCTGATCAAAGAACTAGAAGAAATCTGTATTTGTACCCATGCCAAAGAGAGGTGAATGCAGAACTTATTTATCACATTAAAATAAAAATTTGCTGAAGTTAATTCAACAATGGTTACAGCAATAATTGGACAGGGACCTGGCATGAAGAATCTCATTTCTATCAGAAGATAAATCTTGAATAAAAGCAGAGAATACCAGTAAGATGTTTTATTGACTATGTAATCATAGTAGACAATGTGGATAATAATAAATTATAGATAGCATTTAGAAAAATGGGAATTCCAGAGCATTTCATTGTGAACCTGAATATGGAATAAGAGACTGTCATAGAAACAGAGCAAGGGAATATTATGTGCTTTAAAATCAAGAAAGATGTGTGTCAAGGTTGTATCCTCTCATGATACTGATTCAATCTGTATGCAGAAAAAAATAATCTGAGAAGCTTCACTATATGAAGAAGAACATGGTATCAGAATTAGAGGAAGGTATACTAACAATCTGTGATATGCAGATAATATGCTTGCAGAAATGAAGGAGCATTGGAAGCACTTGTTGATGAAGATAAAAATAACTGCAGGCTTCAATATAGATTACAACTCAATAGAAACAAAGCCCAAATTCTCTCAAGTGGATCATCATCATGAAAAAAAAATCCTGAGAAAAGATTGAAGTTGTCAAGGATTTCATTTTGCTTGGATCTACAATCAACACTCAAGGAAGAAGCGATTGATGCATCAAACTGTACATTGCATTGGCAAATCTGCTGTACAGAACTTCTTTAAAATGTTGAAGAACAATGATGTCACCTTTAGGACTAACGTGGCCTGAACCAAGCCATGGTATTTTTATTCATCTCATATATGTGTGCGAGTGGGACAATGATTAAGGAAGACCATAGAAGCATTAGAGAGACTCCTGATTACAAATGTCATTGTAACAACCAACTTGCCAAACTCAGCAACAACAAAATAGGTGTCGGTTCAGCTGAATTGATTCAAATCAACTGAAACCCACTACTAGGATAACATATAATAAAATCAAATATAATGATTGTGAGGATGGGGCAGAACTAGATGGTGTCTCATTGTGTACATAGGGTCACTGTGAATCAGAACCAACCCAGCCTCCCCAAGCAGCACTCCATACACCCCCTGGGGAAAAACCCATGGCGATTCATCACACAGTGATGGCATCTACACACCTGAGTTATTTCTTATAAAGGATTTAATTCACTCATTTTCAAAGAAATTGTCCTGCAGAATCTCACTTTGGTTCTAATAATCATTTGAAAAATGAGGGTTTGCTTTCCTACACCGAAATGAATTTTCTGGAAAGGAAAGTGATAATCTACCAGTCGTTCTCGAAAGTGTAGATCTAAAGGCTGTATTCTACAAAGTGCACTTCCAGCCTTAATGAAAATGAATGAACATTGTTGGGTTTGATCTTCTCAATTAATCTTCCTGGGATAATTTCTGGGTTAGTCTGGAGGACATTACAGACTATCGGACTTTAGTATTGAAAACGAAGCCTGGCAGTATTGAAATCCTAGTGTTCTAAAGGTGCAGATATTCTACCCATCTCTAGAACACAAAGTGACATTGACATTTTGGCACAGACTAAAAGATGTCAGGCTTCCCACTACAAATTAAAGAATAAATAAATTATCAAATGAAAACAGTAGTAATTAAACATCTTTTGATTTCAATCTTGCATTTTTATAAATATGAAATGTAATCAATAGTATGTATATTTACACTCTATTACCAAGTTATAGTAAAATTGAGTAAAAATAAAGCATATGAGCTGATTTTTCTTAAATCCAATTGGCTTCACTCAGTGTTACTTGCCTGCCTCTACAGAGAGGTGCTTTTCAGCTGGGTCTAAAGGTGTCCAAACTTGAGGGGAAATGGGATTCTGCACAATCTGTGGCTGAGGCCGCACCCAGGAGCAGGGCACAGCTTGGCCTAGGCAGAAACTGGACTCCAGGGCATTGCCACAGAGTGGGCACGCACCCACAGGCTGCGCCACACTAGATTTCTGCCAAACTGTGTGTCATGGACAGGCAGAGACTAAGGACTCTTTTGCTTGCTCCTCTATCTGTCTTCACAGCCAGGGCTGACTACCACCGCACTGTACTGAGCTATTGTTGAGATGTAAAGTGTGCTTTGAATGGGTCTAGCGTTCTCTCAAGAAAGAGACACTTGACTTTCTACTGTTAGGACAGGTAGGGGCCTGAGTGATTGATTCAAACAACAAGACCAAAATAAACCAAACCCAACTCACTGCAATTGAATTGATTCTCACTTAGTGTAACCTTCTCAACAAAGGATAGATTCATGACTCTTGGGGGGGGGGGGGGCTGTTAATGAGCCTTAGGTACACAACATTGAATTCATCCTTATTCTTCATTTGTGACATTTTCTCATGCCTGGATGTCTGGGCAATATATTTGCTTAATTATCCAGAGATATTAATGTCTTCATGTTGTACTTTCCTCATGTAAGCGAGACTTTATAGTTTGAGCACCAGCAAATGCTAGCAGACAGAGGACAATCACATTGAGTGAGCATCCGCTCCCTGCCAGGCACTCTGCTGGGTGCTTTTCAAACATTATCCATTTAATCCTCCCAAAGGTGTCCCTGGACAAGCAAAGGCCAGCCAGTGGCTCCTCATCTTTCCTGCCCTTGGTTCTTTCCCACTGTTCTCAGCTGGCTGATCAGAAATAGAATCCCTGTGAGGGACGAGACTATTACAGGGCAATACTCTCTGGTGGTATGTTGGTCTGATGTTGGGTGACGTTCCATTTTCACAGCTGAACTTCAGATCTCATTCAAACAGCTTTTTGTTGCTATTTGCTGAGTTTAAATTAGCAATGACTCAGCAAATAAGCAGGCACCGTGGGTTGCTTCTCCCAGCAGGTCTAAAAAGAGGCAGAGTATATGACTGAGAAGGAGATTGTGGTTTTGGAGTGAAAGCATTATGAGTCCCTATGTAAAGAATTGTCATCTGTAAGTCTTAACCGACCTTTAAGTATGAATGACATTGAGGGAAAGAGAGAGTGCATCCCCATCCCCCACCCCCATCTTTGGATGTGTTTGAATTGGCACAAGTGTTGGTTGGGTCAATTGCAAAGAAGTTTGGAAATCCCTATTAACGTCTGATGCAACCTAATGTCCTGAGTTACTTTTATAAAGAAATCAAACTGGAAAAGATGTCACTTAGATTTTAATGGTGTTCTAATTCCTTTGTCATGTCATCACCAGGGGTTGATTTTTCTCTTTTCATTCCTCTCAGAGATCATCTTGAGGTGATACCAAAGTAGACTGATACCTATTCTCCATCTGCAATGGACCACATATTGTGCTGCGGACACAGTGACACTCAGACATGTCTCTTTCCTCGAGTTGCTCACCTTTTAATGGGGAAAATAGGACAGGTCTCCTATAATTCCAGGTAGAAAGAAGTAGGGGTCCTGGAAATACAAAGTCTAAAGACAAGCCCTGATAATGGACTTAGAGATGGAGATCTTAAAGGGATGGACACAGGGAAATTATTTGTAGAGGAAATTTCCTTAAGTCTGGGTGACTTTGGAAAGAGTAAATATGGGAGCAAGAGGCATTGAAGCCAGTTGTAAAGAAGACATGACCATGACCCTTTCATTATGGGTCCCCTACACTCCCCCCCAATTCCTTTGTATTTTCTTCCTCCAGATTCTCAGTGTTTTTAGGTTATGACTTAGTCAGCAGGGCCCCCAAACATTATAGTGAGACCTTTCTGTTGGATCTGTTCTCTGCCTCTTGTTACTGCTTTTATTCTTCTCTGCCGGGAAGTTGGCCTTTACTCATGGCAACCCCGGGCACAAAGGAGCATCATGCTCCCAGGTCCAGAATCATCCCTATCATCAGTTCTGGTGGCTATGATCATTGAAACCAGAGGTTCTCACAGGTTTGACTGAGTCTCGGGAGCAGATTGTCGGGTCTTTCTTTCTTCCAAGTCTGTCTTAGGCTAAAAGCTACACTGAGTCTGTTTGGTGGCATCATAACATGCACACTTCCACCGAGAGTCAGGTGTTCACTTACATAATGCGCATTGGTTGGTGGAGACCCTGTGGCACCGTGCCTGTGTGTGCCTCAATAGACAAGGAAAATCCTACCAATAATCCCCCACTGTGATCATGTTTCTGCACCATAGTGGCCAAGGTACTAAGTTACCAGAATGATCAAAGCAGCCATGAGAAACACATTGGCTTCTTAGAGGCCTATCTCTGAAGAGTAGAAATTGACCATTCCAAAGAAGGCCAGTAGGGAAGGCCAGTAGGGAAGCGAGGACTTGACACTATAAGCTCCTGGAAGAGTCCCCTAATGTCACCCAGGCCAGCTTCTTATCATTTGTATGTAAACTTCCTAAACCATTTGTGATGGATAGGCCTAAAATTAGTAGCATCCAATATGTGGCTGTGAGATTACAGATGATATAGTTGGTACCTGTCTGAGTAGTATTCAAGAAGATCAGGTAAAAGTTGGCTTGAATTAAAGGCAGGGTGTCCCAGTTCACTTCTGGGACAGCAGGGGGGTCTTAGTGTCAATGACACCTAGCCTGAATGTGACATGAAGAACAAGCTGCTACACAGCCCTGCTGTGCATCTGGGACAGAGGGGCCCCACGGCCTGCTCTGCAGGGGGATTCTGCTGACAGGAGGGATGATATGAGCATCCATTCACACCAGCTGCTGCCTTCACTTACCAGTGCAGACAGTGGAGGATGAAATACAAGTGCAGACAGCACAGAGGGAGAGTAGGCAAGTGTTCCACTCACAGGGTAACCGCCTCAGGGGCCAAACCTGTGTGAGGGCCACTGTCCTTCAAGAATTGAGACATCGTCTGCAGTGAGATGTGAACTTTTGTCACCTAACTTACCTAAGTCTATAACAAGGCTAGTTAAACATTTCTAGCATTTCCAAATACTCACTCCTGGTGATTGCTTTCTCCCAATGAGCTACCTGCTCACAGAGGGTGGACAGACTCAATACCCTCAAATCCATCTGGAAGCATTTTGATTCTCCACCCCCACAATAAGGAAGGACTGCTCAGCGGTTCTCTTGGTGATCTAGTGATCTGCATTCTTTTGTTTAGATAAGAGTACTGGATGAGGAATTAGACATAAGTGTTCTCAACTTCTCCACCATGTATCTGACTAGATCAGTTATGTATCTGTTCTGGGCATCTGTTTTCTCACCTTTAAAATAGTCAGACGAACAGTTGTACTTACCTCAAAGGAGCCCTGGTGGTATAAGGGTTAAGAGCTCAGCTGTTAAATAAGATTCAATTCTAGTAGTTGCTCTGCTGAATTTAAACAAAAACAACAACAAAAAATGGTCCAGTGATCTGCTCCCATAAACATAACCACAAAGAAACCTTATGAGGCAGTTCTTTCCTATAAAAGCTATACCATAAACTCTTTTTTTGTGTGTGGGCATCACTGCCCTGGTAGGAGTAGGAGACCCAGCCTTGCTCCTGGAGAGCTGCTGCTGGATTTGAACTAACCCTGTGGACTGCAGTCCTGCACACAACTACTACGCCACCAGGGTTCAGCCCCCAGAAACTCTTTTCTATAATATCACCAGGATCTGAAATCAACTCCATGGCATAAAACAACACAATGAAATCATCAACAGGCATCAACTATGCTATAAGTGGGGGTACCTACCCAAATAACACTGGCAAAGGCTTCACTGGGCAGAACTTTCATAGAATGCATTTTTCCTGCTAGGTGAGCATTGAGCAACTTGCTCTGAGTTAGTGCATTCAGTGGTGTCTCCTAGGAAGTTTCTCACTGGTCACCATGAATTTTTTGTAAAAGTCAAACCTTGTTTTTCTGTGATAGCTGATTTCAGAGTAAAGCATGTGGCCATGAAATTTTTATTCTTGCTCGAAAAGCATGCTGCAGAAATTTTTGTGAGGTCAAACACAGCTTACCAGGACAGCACTTTGGGAAAAACTCAAATATATGAGAAGTTTCTCCTTTCAAAAAAAGGTGACATATCAATTGATGGAAAAAAGCCTCCTGCTGGACACCTGTCAACTTCCTGAACAGATGGAAATGTCAACTCCATACGTCAACTCCAAATGTCAACTGCATTTGGAGATCATTTCACCAGGTCAGACTGTTAATCAAGCTTTCTATTTAGAGGTTCTGAAAATATTGAATAACAACATGTGACAAATTTGATTTGTGGCAGAGGAGGGGACTGGTTTTGCCACCACAACAATGCATCGGCTCATGCAGCCATTTGAGAGCAGTTTTGGGCAAAAAACAGCACGCTTCCTCTTGCCCCATGCACCTCACTTACCTGACTTCACTCTGTGTGACTTTTTTTTTTCCTATCAATGAGGAAGGACATGAGAGGACAGTGATTTGATGACATAGAAGAGATGAAGAAAAAAGCAAGCAAAGTGCTGTCAGTCACCTAAACAATCAAGTTTGAAAAACATTTCAGAGAATAGAATTGCAGATTTAATAAATGTGTTATGTATAATAGTATAGGATATAAGGTTGTTTTGTAAAAAAATTTAAATACATAGCTTAGAAAAACAATCCGTGTGTGTGTGTGTGTGTGTGTGTGTGTGTGTGTGTACACCCTCTCATATACCAGATGGTAATGAGTTCTCAAGACCAGGAGTTAGGAAAAATTTCTTATAAAAGACAAGGTCGTAAATATCTTAGACTTTCCATACCATATTAAATCTCTGTTGCATAGCCTTCTTTGTGTCTTTTTGTTGTGTTGTTTTGGAATGGTTTCCTCCTAAAGTTTCTGACTCATAGAAACCTCAACAAAGCCATGCCAATCCCACAATCAGTGCTCTACTTCAAGCCATTAAAATTACTGCTATTGTTAGAGCCATTATGTAAATGTACCTCCTTGAAGGTCTTCTTCTCTTTGCAGGGTGACAGCTTTCTCCAGACACTGGTTCTTCCTGACAGGATATCCAACATCGGTGAGATGAAATTTTGTGATCTTTGTCATAAAGAGCATTCTGATAGAAGTTCTTCCATGACAAATTTGTTAGTTCTGATAGTCCTTTCAGAAGTATATTCTTCTCAACTTCTGAACACTGCTACTCAATTTCATTGAATTTTCTGCAATCTTCCTGAAAATTGTCCAGCTTTCACATACACATGAGGTGACCCAAAACACCATGGCTTGAGTCAGGCACACTCAGTCCTCAAAGTGGCATCTCTAATTCTGTGTGTGTGTGTGTGTGTCTAGGAAAGGGGTTTATGGAAAGAGTATTTGTACATTAAGAAAAAATCCCAGCCCAGTCCAGATTAAGTCCATAAGTTTGATATTAGCCCATATGTTGGATACCAATCTATAAATTCCTCTTCAGATTCATGAAACACATGTAATGGTGATGAATGCAGGAAAATTACAGATAAGTGAGTGAAAAGTCTTGTGGATCCAGTGGTGGTAAAAGCATCTCACTGCTGGCAGGGATCCCCATGTGGGTCCTCTATCTCCAGGGCTCTAGTATACCTCCAGGTGCCTTGACATTAGGAATAAAAAGCAGAGAAAATCTCTGTATATCTGGCCTCTAATTAGCTACTTATCTCTGGAGTGCCTCCAAATGAGGTCATTCAGCTGTGGCCTGAGAAGCTAGACTACACTCCTTCACAAGTGGACACCAGATTATTTAAGTACCACCAACAGCATGCTTGGTAAAGCAGAGGGGCAGCAAAAAAAGGAGAGGCCACAGTAAATCATTGCACATGTCCTTTACCACAGGTATGATGAAGTTTCTCATCACAGATTGGTAAATAAGCACAAGGAAGCCCATGTTTGCCCTACTGGACCAGTACTGGACTATCTGCCCATTCTTGCTCAGACATCTCCTGAGGCAACCGATGGCCAACTCTTTCTCTCTCTGAGCCACTGGGTGGACCGAACCACTGACCTTTTGATTAGTGGCCAAGCACTTAGCCACCAACTCCTTACAACCGCATATATGAAAGGAGTCATGGTGGCCTAGTGGCTAACCTCCCTGCTTTTTAATGATTCAAAGGGGTCTTTGCACCCAATTTCTACCATGAAATGTGTCCTTTAATTTCTTGACTGTTACTGCCATGGGGATTACTTGTAAACCAGAGTACCATAAAATCTTTGAAGCATCAGTATTTCCCCTCTTTTATCAAGATGCCACTTTGTAGTCTACACGAATTTTTGTTTTCTTCATGTTGAGAAATCAACCATATTGAAAGTTGTAGTCTTTGGTCTTCCTATGCACATGTTCCAAGTCCTTCACATTCAGTAAGCAAGATGATATCATCTGCATATCACAACTTGTTAGTGAGCCTTCCTCTAATCCTGATGCTGCATTCGTCTTCATGTAGTCCAGTGGTTCTCAACCTTCCTGATGTTATGACCCTGTAATATCGTTCCTCATGCTGTGGTGTTGCCCAAACATGAAATTTTTTGTTGCTACTTCATAACTCTAATTTTGCTACTACTATGACTCGGGCGAGCCCCAAAGAGGGCGCAACACACAGGTTGGGAACCACTGTTAAAGTCCTTCTTCTCAGATGATTTCCCAGGCAGAGAGATTGAGTAAATAAAGTGAAAGTATACAAACCTGACACTGTTCCTGATTTTAAAAGAAGAAATATTCCTTTATGCGTGAACAACTTTCTTTTGGTCTTTTTACATGTTCCTTATGAACAAAATTAATTTTGTTAATTTGCTTATGAACAAAATTAAAATAAATTTTCCTTCTGAGCAAAATTAAGGGCTCTGGAATTATCATTATTCTTGATGTTATAGTTTATTATAATCCATGTAGTTGAATGATTTTGCACACTCTATTTGAACTCAGATTCTGAACATCTCATTTGCAGAAGCTTATGAATGACAATGATAGCCCCAAATCCATTTGTAAATTAAGCCTCCATTGAACCCCTCTAATGGAGGAACCCTAGTAGCAAAGTGGTTACACAGTGTCGTTAGTGACTACTATTCACAAGGTCAACAGTTCAATACCACCAGCCACTTCTGGGAAGAAAGGGGGGCGTCCTACTCTCATAAAGAGCTACAGTCTCAGAAACCCACAGGAGCAGTTCTATTCTGTCCTATCGGGTCACTATCACTTGACATCACCTGGACAGCAAATTTTAGCGAGTTTAGGATTCCTTCTGATCATTAACCAAGGATGAAGATAATCTTTTCCACAGAGCACATTGGAAAGTAAACTTTTTCCATCTCTCACCAGGCAGCCTAGAAAGGGACAATCTCTCTGAAGGTTTTCTTTGGGTGTGTCTTGATGGATAGGACTGAGGGTCATATAGTCATGAGTCATGCCCTATCAGTTGTGGTCTGAATGCCTTTGTCAAAAGGCTCTGGACCAGTCTTATAACCTTTGTTGTCTACCACAGTATGCATGTCCCAATCATGGTCTTACTGTCCACTTCCGTAATCCCATCTGGACTGGGATGTATTCATCTGCCACCAGTCAAGAATTTGTGACTGTTTCCTTTGGTTCACCCTATTTAACTAGCTTCCTGATTGTAAATCCATGGATGGAATTGTGACTTTGTACTAATTGCCTCCCTAAACCAAATGATTTATCCATTTCTTTGTGCTACAAGGGCCAACCTTGTCTGTTCTCCTTTTGCAGTGGGGTTGTGATAAACAACAACAACCATCAACTACTACATTGGCTGTTGGTTTTTCAAAAATAGGCAGTATTATATGGAGGGATTGTCCTTCTATTCCTATCCTTTTGAGTGTCTTAAACAAGAATGTCTTCGAAAGGATTAATAGAATTAATAAATGGCAAATGCTTTCTCTGCGTCTATCAACTATCCTGTGGTTCTTGTCCTTTTGTATGTCAATGTGGCAAATAATACTGGTGGGATTTTGGATACTGAGCAATCCCCACATCCCTGGAATGAATCCCACTTGGTCAATATTCATTTTATATACTAATGTGTTCTGTTGGCCAGTATTTTGTTAAGTATTTTTTGCTTCGATGTTCATTAAATACATTGATCTATAGGTCTCAATTTTTGTGAAACCCTTGCTCACTTTAGGTATCAGTGTCATACTAACTTCGTAGAAAGATTTCAGGAGCATGTCATCTCTTTTTATGCTCTGGAAGAGTTTGTGTATGGTTGGTGTCTGTTTTTCCCTGAGTGTTTGGTTTAACTCTTCTGTAAAGTCATCTGACCAGAGGGATTATTTTGTTTGTAATCCCTTGATAATCATGTTTATTTCTTTAATTCTTTTGAGGGCTGAATTTCTTCATGTCCTTCTGGGCTAATCTAGGGAGGGCTTGTTTTTCCAATTATTTGTCCATATCTTCCAAGTTGGTGAATTCATTGGAGTACACATCTTTGTAATACTGTGTAGTTAGCCTTTTAATGTCATTAGAGTTCGTTTTGTCCCCATTTCATTCCTCATCCTGACTACTGAAATTTGTTTGTTTCTTTCCTTTGTCAGGTTTGCCATTTATTAATTCTGTTAATCCTTTCAAAGGACCAGATTTTAGCTGCATTGATTTTTAAAAATTGTTTTCTTGTTTTCCCTCTCCTATATCTCAGCCTTGATTTTTTTTCTAAATCATTTTATTGGGGTCTCTTACAACATTCCATTTATCAATTGTATCAAGTATATTTGTACATATGTTGCCATCATATTTCCAACACATTTTCATCCTACTTGAGCCCTTGGTATAAGCTCCTCTCCCCCCACCCCGACCCTCATGAATCCTTCATCAATTCTATCTTGTTATTATCATTTCATAGCTTACATTGTCCATTGTCTCCATTCACTCACATTTCTGCTATTCATCCCCTTCAGAGGGAGGTGTGTAATATATCTAACTTTATGAAGGCTTCCCCCTTTCTCCCTCTTCCTCCTCCTTGATCATGCTCCTACTTTCATACTCCTACTTTGCTTCTCCATCTACTATTACTGAGTGTTTATCTGTCCTGAATTCCATGTGTTGAGAGTTCTTATTTGTACCAATGTATTCTTCAGTCTAGCCAGATTTGTATGTTAGAACTGAGTTATGGTAGTGGTGGGGAGGAAGCATTCAAAAACCAGTGTAAATGATGAGCCTTTCATAGATGCTATACTGCACCTTGATTGAATTGTCCCTTCCTTATAACCCTTCTGTGGGGGAATCTTCAGTTATCTACAGATGAGTTTGGGGTCTCTGCTCCAACTTCCCTTGTTCAAATTGATATAATTGTTTGGGATCTTTTGATACTTGATACTTGATCCCATCAACACATTATGATCACACAGGCTGGTGTGTTTCTTCCATGTGGGCTTATTGTTTAACTTCAAGCTAGTCTTAAAGTTCCCAGACACTATATTTTTTGATAGTTGGGCTTTCTTTACCACATTTGCTTATGTACCTATTTTATCTTTAGCAACCGTATCAGGAAGGTAAGTATCAAAGAGTGCCAGGTTACTAGAACAAAATGTTCTTGTGTTAAGGGTGATCTTGAGTAGAGGCCCAAAATCTGTCTACTATCTTAAGACTTAACATATAAATATATGTACATTGGCCTTGATCCCTTTAATTGCAAATTAATATATATATATATCCCTATAGCAATACCTCTATAAATAGCTTTTGCCTCTTCTTTTCTCTATTTTCTCTCACCTTCCCACTATCATGCTCACCTTCCATTCAGCTCTCAATAATTCATCCTGACTACTTTGCACTTGATCAAACACCACCAGGCATTATATGCCCTCCTTGCCATCAATATTAGATTTCTTCTTGTTCCCTTATCTCTGAAATTGTTGACTCTCCTTGTCTCCTTCTAGCTCAAGTCCCCCCTGGAACCACTGGTCCTATAGTTTTCTCCTCAGTATTGTTTATCCTACCTATCTTATGTAGATAAACATAGAAACCCCTGGTTTTAATTTTGCTTTGCTTTTGCTATTAATAGGATTCGCCTATAGACTTTGCTCTAACTGCTGGGTGTTTATGCTAGCATATCAATCATAAGTCTCTCTTACTTTTTCATGTGTGCACTTATTGCTATCAGACTTCCTCCCAATAACTGCTTTTGCTGTGTCCCAAATGTTTTGGTTCATGTTTTCATTCTTGTTGGTTTCTTAAAACTTCCTAATTTCATCCTTGACCTGGGCCAGTAACCAGTCATTTTATAGTAGAGAGATATTCATCCTCAGATTGTTTGACATTGTTTTCTTAATTGCCTTTTTGTTGATTCCCAGCCTTATGGCCTACAGGTCTTGAGGGAAGTCTGAGTGATCTCTCTGTACTTGAATGTACACAGGCTTGACTTGGGCCCCAGCATGTGGTCTATCTTCTAGTATATGTGACATGGGCTTGAGAAGAATGTGGAATTTTTTGCATTTGGATGGAGAGCTCTGAAAATCTCTCTCAAGTCGTCTAATCATAGAGTTTAGTTCTGTAGTGTCCTTGTTAAACTTCTTTCCCTGTGATCTATCTTTTGCTTAGAGCAGTGTATTAATGTCACCAACTGTGATTGTTGAGTCCATGATTTTTCTTTTCATCTTTTGAAGCAATTGTTTCTGGTTCCTTCTGCTTCACATGAGAACTCAGGTCCATTTTTCACTGTGCATTTCTCTCCTTTCCTTATCCGGATTTGAAGAGATTAGAAGGACTACAAAATAAAGCCCTAAATGAGAATGGTAGATAGCAACGAGTGTTTAATTCATTCTCTGCACTTGCAAAGTTTCACTAAAGGGAAATGATGCATTACTAACTCTTTTCTAGACTACGATAATGAAAGCATCCAGATTTCATTTGTGCCCATATTAGAGTCAGTATTGACCTTGTAAATCAAGTTTTTGTTGGTCCTATGTGGAAATAGTGAAAGAGAAGTATCTCAGAATCAACTTCTTTGATATTAATCAACTTCTTTGATATTAATATCATCTTTTGAGAACATGGAGAGCCAAAAAAGTTGTGAGATTTTCAGGGAGATGAGTGGTATCAGAATGGAGGCTAGCACCACAAATTTATGGCTTTTAGTCCCATCAATTTCTCACCATACCTACTCCTTCCCAGGATTTGGGTTGTCTTGTATCCCATATACAAGGCACCTAGTGGCATGATGGGTAAGTGCTCAACTGTGATCCCCAAAGTTGGTCGTTCTAAACTTCCAGCAACTCTGCACGATAAGTCCATTTTGGTAAATTCCAGGCAGGAAAAGCCTATAGGGTAGTTCTACACTGTCATCATACCAGCTGCTGTAGATTAGAATCAATTCAACCTAATATCAAGAAACAAGTCGCACATCTGCATTTCATGTTTGTCATTTCATTTTAACAACCTCTGTCGTTTCCCACTTTAGATGAGAAACTCTAGATTTTCCAATTCAGTACATTTTTGTATCTCTGGATGATGATTTCACTGTGTTAGCACACAGAGCACTAAAGGCTCATGATGGCTATTTCCGTACCTCACTAAGGAAAGCTCTCATCTTTGGACACAGACCACACCTCAAACCCTGACCAAGTGTCTTATAAATGCCTGGTACTGATCACAAGAAAGAATCTGTGCATGGCTCAAGGTCAACCTCGCATCCTTCAACTGGGAGGCAACCCAAAGTACACATTACAAAGATGGGGATCGCATGTCCTGTTTTTATTATTGAAATAAACAAATTTAGAAATTAAAGCCTAGCCAAGGGCAGTGTGTGGTACTCATCCAGCATACCATAAGGCCTGGTTAAATGATTGAAAGCTCCTACTAGGAGCTTCTTCAGACAAGGCTTCTTAAAAAAGGAATATGACGTGTTACTGAATCTAAAATCTAAAAGGTGCATTTGGGAGCACTGTAAAAAAAAACAAGTTTTTTTTAATACAGTTATTCTAAAGAGAGAAGATAGATGACACTGTCTTCTACTCTGAAAATATGAAGAGAAAGACATGGAAAAATCTAACCCTCCACTATATGCATCTGTTTTGTTTTAAGACATTTTAAAAAAATTAAAGTTTAAGTGATTGCTGCTTGATGATGAAGGATATGTCCCAATCTCATCACTTAGTCACCCTCTGGTGACCCAGAGAAGCTTTCTCAATCATTCTCCTTTCAGCCATGGAGCAAGAGGTGGCTTCAGTCCTAGCACAGGAGAGTTCTGACCTGCCCAGTAGGCCATAAGGGGACATGATCCCTGTTGCCTTGAGTCTGTGGCGTCTGGTGTACTGAGCAGCACAGGCCATCAGCTGCACAGTACCCCTGAGAGTGAGACAGACAGACTGCCAGACAGACAGACGGACAGACAGACCAGAGGTAGTATTTTCAGAAAGGTCAGGTAGGCTAGGTCTGGGTAAATGGCTAGAGGTCACATCTGACCTCCTCTGACATATATATATATATATATATATATATATATATATATATAGAGAGAGAGAGAGAGAGAGAGAGAGAGAGAATCTAATTCCACACCAGCCCAAGTTGGAGTACCACAAGGCAGAGAGGTCAGATTTGCCACTATCTATTTGCCACTATCTTCTACCCTTTTTTTTTCTAGATTCTAGAACCATCCTTTATTCAGTGGTATTATTATTATTCCAGGTCTTATTAGAAGCAAGGGAGAGTAGATATACTGGGATTTATTAGGAGAAACATTCCTATAAAAGTATATGAAAGAAAATAGCAAGATAAGCCTGAGAAAGCTTAAAATCTCCTCAATTTAAACCCAAGAGAAGGTTAGGTGGACGTGTCCTAGGGTAAGATATAGCCAGAGGAGATTTGGCAAAGCTACCTGAGGATCCTACAACTCAAATTGTCTGATAAAGGCTCTCATTTCCCCCCGAAACTGTCTCCGTCTCATTGCTGCACTCAGTCATGGCTGGGCAGCAGCCTAGAGGAAGCAAGACTTTAGCAATGAGTGAGGAAGCTATGCCCAGCCAGCGTGCTCCTTGAAACAGGAGGCTCATCTTCATGGCCTCTTCAGGCCGATGAACTCTAGTTAATGTATCATGTTACGGCAACTATTAGTGGTTTAATATAATAAAAATTTAGTTTTTGTTTTTCAATCCAAGTTCAGTGCAGATGCCCATTCTTGCTCTCTTCAGATTCCATGGCTCCTCTCCTTCTGCTGCTCTGATATGGACAGCCTGCCTCTTCCACGTGGGCTGAACAAGGTACCTCTCTCGTATTCTAGTGACGATACCCGTCACCTGGCCCACGGGGCTGCAAGGCAGATGGGGAATGTGGGTTAGCTGTGTACCCAGTATGAAACATTCTGGTGAACGTGTTATCAAATGTGACCCAGAACATTCCTGCTACAACTTCCCAACAACTTGGGCCCCATTTCTCTGATTGCAGCTTTTCTGTAGCCCAACCACAACGCTACTCAGTAAAAGGACACCTTGAGTGCCTAGATCATTAATGTTCACAACCTCTCTCCCTTTGTATCATTTCACAGCTCCACATTCAGTACTCCTCTGACAAAGATTCAGATGATTGACTCCCTTGAAAGTTTGTTCCTGGGTCTTCTACCCTTCTTTATCCCATTCTGACACCAGTCATCCCATTCAGGGAATTCTACCTCTCTGTTGTTTGATATTGCTCCAAGGGGCACACAACACTGCCCCAATTATGAGAGTTTACCACAGAAGTTAACCGGTGACTACAAGTCAGGATTGGAAACCCCTGAGGACATAGTCTTCTTGACCACTCCAGTGTCTCTGGGCAGCCACTTGGCTCTCTCTCATTTGCTGCCTTGGTTTGTGGGTCAGGGAGCCCCTTGCTTTGACTCACATACTGCTCCCAGCTCCGCCTCACGGTTTCAGCGCTGCAACCTCCAATACCTCTGCTGCTTCAGATAGGATCTCACAGAGACTCCACTGCTAGCATTTCCAATACCTCTGCTGCTTCAGAGAGGACCCACTGCTAGCTTTTCCAATACCTCTGCTGCTTCAGACAGGGTCTCACATAGACTCCACTGCTAGCTTTTCCTTTGTGATGGTCATGGCACTCTTCCTGGTCCTGTTTCTGAGATGTTTCTCTTATACCCAAAGGAATCGCCTAACTGAGCCATCCTCAAATTAGAATTCATTGCACCTTATTTGCATGTTCCCACCCCGTGACTGGGTATGAGTTAGGAAGATGGAAGAGCCAAAACCAAGCACGTTCATTTCACCTAGCTGCTTTCTGCTTCATAATCTGTTGTTCCTGCGGGGAGGAACAGGTTATCAAGAGCGCAGCTTGTGAAAATACTTCATGAGTCCTTCTAACTTCAGAATAAAATAAAAACTTAGTAATAACTTCTCTAATAACAAAGTTACTGCCTTAGAGTCTATCCTGACTCATAGAGACCCTTAGGAACTGTGATAGCAGAGTGGGTTACACACTAGGCTCAAGGTTAGCAGTTCAAGCCCACCAGTTATTCCTTGGGAGAAAGATGAGGCTTTCGACTCCCATAAAGAGCTCTAGTCTCATGAACCTCCAGGGGCAGTTCTCCCCTGTCCTAGAGGGTCACTATGAGTCAGAGTAGTCTCGATGACAGTGAATTTGCATTAGTAACTTGCTGGTGACGTATGCGATCCGAATCGTATGTTCTTTTTCCCGTTACTCCCTCACATTCTACAGCAGGGTCTGTGAACTGCTCGCACTGTTCCAGGTGGACCATATCCTTTTACATCGTCGTGCCTTTGCCTATGCTATTTCCTGTATCTGGGATGTTCTTTCTCCTCTTTGAAACCTGGTGAGCTCCTACTCATTTAAGATTCAACTCACATAATCTTCTGAGATGTTTTCTCTAAATCACACGAGTTATTTCTTTTTCCTGTTCATCTGGAAGGCTCTGTGCAAATGTCAATGATAGACTATTTGCATCTCTGAAACTTACTGATTCATCCATTTATCTCTTCCATCAGACTGTGAATTTATGAGTTAAGGGGCTCTAGTTACTTTATATTATGCCTTTAAGCCTAGTCCACAATTTGGCCATAGTTGTCTCCCATGAGATGTTGATCAAATGGATGTCAGATAACATGGAACCAGATATTTGCAGGCTTTGAAACCCAGCACATGGATTCAACACCGTCCTCTGTGGTGGCTACTCTAGAGTATCAAAGATGGCCTATCTGGAAACAATGAGAAAATGTCAGAACTATTTAAGCTTGTCTTTGTCTGAATTTAACAATAAAAGTAAAGTCCTCCCAGTAGTGTTTAATGAACTGACAGTAGAGGCTGTATTTATAAATTATAAATACATAATAAATTAAATAAATATATATAAATAAATATATATAAATACATAAATAAATAAATAAACTTATAAATAAACATGCACATCAAGAATAGAGTATGGAATTAAAAAAATTGGAAGCAGTTTTCATAAGTAGTAGGAAGCCATTGAAATATCCTGAGCAAAAGAAAGACCTGAGGAAACAAGTGTGTAGGAGAATCATTTTACAAATTGAAGGGTGATACAGCCACCGATCAATATGGAAAATACTATAGTAGTTGACACACGAGCTATAAGGGATAAGAAAAAAAAGTAACAACAATTGGAATAGAAAGACGGTAGAGAATCTACAAAGGAAGGATTGCTCTTTGCCCTCATTGTCACCATTGTAGCCGACTGGATGACATGCGGTCAAGGGTAAGGCAAAATCAGTCCTGTGGAGATGCAGTAATATGGCATCATAACCTAAGAGGGCAGGTTGAACTCCAAGGGGAAAGAAGGTCAAATGCTTTGCCCCTAAGTTGACATTCCATACCAAGGACTCTCTTTATATCTTCTTTCAATATGTTTGAAGAGATAAGAAATGAAGGCTACCCATCTGCCTACCCAATCTCCCTCGGGGATTTTCAGTGAAGTCTATTTTTAGCTTCAGGTTGTTGGTTGTGTAATCCCAGGGCGGGTGGTGGGGTGGTTTGTCTGAGCTGTGACTGGTAAGTGACTACCTTCTGGCTGCTTCCTGTTGGCTTAGGAAAGAACAGAAGGCGGATTTGTTTGTCAGTTAAGCAACCTGCCTTTTCTCCTCCCAAGCCTGGCTTTCTCCCTTTAAACATTAACTATCTCTTAAAACATGTGTGCTTTATACCCAAGGCCAAGGGGGCCCAGCAAAAAAGAGTATGAGAAAAAGGTTAAGAGAAAAGAGATTGGAAGTAGGCGAAGAAAGCTCCCAACATCCTCAGATGTTGATGTAGGGCCCATTGTGGCCTTAGACTAGAGTTTCGATGGGTAGAATATGACTCCCATCTTTAAGACATGTAAATATAAAAACAATTCCCTGTATGGTCACTATACTTTCGTGTGGTTTCTTCATTGTCCAGAGAAGGTTTACTAGCGGAGACAGAGAAGATCAGAACCTCGAAAGTGGCCAGTTTTTGCCTCCAAGGCAGGTGTAGAAACTGACCTGGTTTTACAATGCAACTTGTCTATTTTAGTGGTTCTGGATGGGACCCACAACTCAGTGTCAGTTCTCTATGAGGGAGTCAAATCTAAGTGGAGACAGGCCACCACAAGGAGGAGCTGCTCATTAAGAAGAAAGGCAAGATGAACTGCTCAACAAAGATCAAAGCCAGCAACGCACACTGATGCTAGTCCTCAGAGGCTGATTGGGCGGCAAGGGAGAGGTTGGGGGGTGTGGGGAGATGGGAGAGAGGCAGCATTAGGGAGAATTAAGAACAGACACAGGAGAAACAAAAAATGCAATATAAAACAAAGAGAAAATAACTCTCTCTCTAAGGGGATGCAAGAAAATATTACCAGAGGCCTTGAGGCTGCTCAGTTAGCCAGTGCCTATGTATTAGCCACGATTGTTTCATTTTTATCTTGTAAGCCTGGTGACTTAGCCAAGCAATCACATAACATTGAAGAGAAAACAAACTCTACTAGAGCCTTGAGTGTAAAGAGCCCTTGTAGAACCCAGTCATTTCTTTCTTATGCCTCTTGCCTTTCTGATAGATTTCCTCACTACAACAGATGTTCAAGGTTCCAATCAAGTAAATTCTGACGCAGGATGACCCCCTTGTGTGTCCCAGTAGACTGTGCTCCATCCAGTTCACAAAGGCTGGGATTTTTAGTAGTCTGTTGACAGACCTTTCTTCTGAGGCACTTCTGGGTGAACTTGAACCTCCCACTTATAGTTTAGCAGCTTTGCAGGTTCAGCTAAGCTGTTTGCACCACCAGGCACACAGAAGCCTACTTTTCTGACAGTTGTGAGGCTGACCGAAGCTGCTGCATGAGAGAAGGTGCAATAACGTGGCCTGATCTCCAGTAACAACCTCGGCTCTTGGCAGCTTGTCTTTTGGCTTAGCTCAACGTCTTTGCTCACCTCCTGACTAAGGTACTCCAATGTGCTACCTGAAAAGGCTGTGGTGGGTCAAGCTACATAAAGATTTAATTCAGATGGCCATGAACAATTTCTATCTCGTTTACAGATTCTACTCCTTATCCGGACTGCATCAAGGTGTTGCTTTTCTTAAAATGGCCTTAGATCCAAACCTGAGAAATGAGAACATTTTGTCTAAACCCAGAACCAGTTGGTTCCTCTTCAAGGTAATGTAGGTAATTCCTGCTCATTCTGGCTCCATAACTAATGGTGCTTCTACTACCACTCTGTAAATGGATGTTTTGTCCATTTTTCTTCTAACCTTTGCTCTAGCCTTTCCTCCACATGAACTTTTCCTTAAACATCTCTCTCTCCCATTTAATTCTTATCATATGGTGCTGAAACTATCTTTCAAGAATGGCCACCCATTTAGCTACAAGTTCTATAAATCTCATCTCATGGAAGTTCCTAGAGATGGTTAGCAATGGCCAGAAGTGGTTAGAAATCAGACTGACCTGCGTCAGAACCTCAGCATGGCCACCCACCAGCTGTAGGACCTTCAGCCATGGTACTTAATGATCTTAACTCTCAGTTTCCTTGCCCAGTAAAATGAAGAAACAACCATAACTACTCTGAGGGTGAGTTGAGATAATACTTATCTGAAGTATCCATTGCTGGTACTGTTGTATGCCACTGAATTTGGTTCTGGCTCATGTTAGTCACATAGGACAAGGTAGAACAGAAATGTGGTTGCTATTAGGTGCCTGTAGGACAGTTCCAAACCATGGGAAGTCTATGCACAACAGAACAAAACACTGTCCGATCCTCTCCTATCCTCAAAATTATTGTCATGCTTGACCCTTTTCTTGCAGCCACTGTGCCTTCTCATTGGGACTCTTTTTTTACAGCACTTCTGCTTCACAAGCATGCTACTGTGCTCCAGGGACTGGCCTCTCCAGATACATGTCCAAAATATGAGAAAGAAAGGCTCACCATCTTTGCTTGTAAGGAACATTCTGGCTGACTTCCTCCGACATAGAGCTGCTTGCTATCCTGGCACCACATGGACTTTCAATATTCTTCATCAACTTCCTGATTCAAATGCATCAATTCTCTAAGCTTCTTGATTAGTTGCCCAGCTTTCACATACATATGAGGTGATTGAAAATTCCATGTGCCAGGTACACTTCTGTCCTCAAAATAACACCTCGGTTGTGAAGATAGATGATTTGCTCAGTACAGGATAACCTTTGATTCCTTGAAAATTATTTCCAATATCATTAATTGTGGGTCCAAGTAAAATGAAATTTCTGACAACTTCAGTCCTTGATCCCCCTCATCATGATGTTTTGTGTACTGGTCCAGGTGTGACAATTTTTTTTTAACATTGTGTTAAAAAAGGCTACTATAGTCTTTGATTGTGGCAGTCATGTGCTTATGCTAATTTTATGATTGAAATGTAGGGGTGGAGTCTAGCCTGTTAATCTGGAGATAGCCATTGAGTAGCCAATGAGGCCTCTATGTGGGCATGGCTTTCTCCTGAGACTTCTGGGAAATCTCGCGATATTTCCCTCGTGAAGATGAAAAGCTATCTTCCCCAGTTGTTGGGAGTTAGTCTCAGAGATGATGAATCATGGAAAAGACAAGATGGCAGCGTCCGAGAAGCTGGAGGAGCCGGCGGAGAGATCACACGGCTTTGCCCTGATGGAGCCAGACCTCTGAAGCTGGAGCGGCATGCTGTTGATGGACCCTGGGCCCTGGAAGCGAGGAGCCATGGGGAGAACCCTGCCAATGCCAGAATTCTGCACCCCCTGACCTGTGACTTCATGAGTCGAAAGGAGACTTTGTAGACTGATTTTGGGCATATGGATTAATATCAGACTTATGACTTTGTACTGGACTGGATTGGGATGCCTTCTTAGTGTCATATTCCTTTTGTATATAAAGCTTTTCCTTATATCCATATGCGTGTCTCTGAAATTTGTTCCTCTAGTCTACCTGGACTGACACATTGCTCTTCAACAACATTGTAGCCCTCAACAATTTTTCCTTTTACCATTAGTGAAATCATATCCTTCCTTTAATACTATTCCCTGTGGAGTTAGTACAGTGGTACTGTTGTTAGGTTCCATCAAGGTGGTTCTAACTCCATCTACCTTCTGTACAGCCGAAGGAAATCTCACCATCTTGCACCATCCATTGGAAGGTCTGAGTCATCTCGCTGAAGCCACTGTTCATTCCTCTCACTGATTTCTCTGGATAACATATCAGCATGTGAGACAAAGACTTGCATCCTTGCTTCTCAAAACCATCATTCTAGCTGAATTCCTTCTAATATAGATTTGCTACTGCTGGCAGCTCATTATATAGTCAATACTCTTTGCCAATGCCTTTATTCGAACTCATCCATGTGTCTTCAATCTTCTGTATTAACTCTCCTGCTTTCTCATGCATACGAGGAGATTGAGAATACCCTGACTTGTATCAGGGACACCTTAATTTTTTAAATGAGATTTTTAAAAAATACCACTTTAACGAGGCATTTTGTGGATGATTTTCCCAATGTAATACACTGTTGATTTCTTGAATGCTGTGTCCATGGACATTGACGATAGTTCCAATTTCAGTCTTTTTACTATTTGTCATGATTCTCTCTATTGATCCAATTGCAATTTTGTTTTCTTGATGTTGATATTCAATCCATATTTAAGATTGTATCTTCAATCTGTATCAGTAAGTGTCTCAAGCCCCTCTCATTTATAGCCAGCAGGTCTGCATCATCTACATATCATAGATTATAAATGGTTTTTCCTCTAGTCATGCTACTGCATTCTTCTTCATATAGTCGGGTTTCTCAGGTTATTTGATCAGCATATATATTTGAACAGGTATAGTGAAAGGATGCAATATCGATCCACACCTTTCCTATTTTTAACTGCACGGTATCCCCATGTTACTTTTGAGCAACTTCCTCTTGGCCTAAGCACAGGTTCCATGTGAGTAAAATGAAGGGATCTAGAACTATCATGTCTTACAGTGTTCTCCATAATTTGTTATCTGCAAAATTGAATTGCTTTTACACATATATATTTACATAAGTAAATATCTTTCTGTTATTCTCTTGTTTTAGCCAAGACCCATCTGAAATGAGGGCTTACATTCCTGTTCTATGTCTTTTTAAATTTCCGATAGTGTCCTATTGCAAACATTTTAAAGTTACCCTTTGCAAAAATTGACATACATATAATATTAATATTGTTCAATACTTTCCAAATTCTGTTGGATTACCTCTCCTTGGCATGGGCACAAATGAGTGTGAGCATCTCCAGGTCTGCATTGCTTGGTTGAAATATTTCAACTGGTATTCTTAGATTCCTGAAGCCTTGCCTTTCACCAATGCTTTCAGTGCCACTTAGACTTCTTCCTCCCATACCATTCGTTTGACTTATGTCATCTCTTGAAAAGATGGAATGCCAACTAGCAATTTTTGCTACAGTGACTCTTTGTACTCATCCCGTATTCTTTTTTATACTTACTGCATTGTTCATTATTTTATTCATTTTCAGTCTTTTTTTGTTTTTAAGAAATGCTGAGTGCATTCTACCCTTTGAGCTTTCTAATTACAAGTCTTTGCAGATTTCATTGTATTGGTTTACATTGTGTTTTTTAGCTACTTTTGAAATTTTCTGTTCAGTTTTTTTACTTCATCATTTTTTCCTTTTGTTTTAGCTATGCTATACTCAGGGACAGTTTTTAGAATATCTTGTAATATATTCTTAATCTTTTCTGTCTTTTTAATGAACATTTGGTTTCTTCATGTATGAAATAGTTGATATTATCTCAGCACTATTATGGTCTTCAGTCATATTGAGTTGGTCTCTAAATTCCAAAGCAATCTATTTAAGGTGGTAATCCAGCTCTTCCAGACTTGCTTCAATTTGCTTCATCTTCCACCTGAACTTGAATATGAGTAATTGATGGTCTGATCCTCACTTAATGCCTGCTCTTATTTTGGCTGGTGATACTGAGATTCTCTAGCTTCTTTCAACACATGTAATTGATTTGATTCCTGTGCATTCAATCTGGCCAGTTCCACATGTACAGTTTCCATCTATGCTACTGGAAAAGGTATTTGCAAAATCATTAGGCTCGCAAAATTTTATCACGCAGTCTCAAGTGTTCTTTCTGTCACAAAGGCCCTATTTCTAACTGGCATCTTTTTATTTTGTTTCCAACTTTCTCATCCCAAATACCAGCAATTATATAAATTGAAACTTCATTAATTTCAGGCTGGTAAATATCTTCAATTCTTTTCATCTTTATTATCAAAAGTATATTAAAAGAATAAACAGAAACACTCTATCAAAAAGAACTGATCATTACTGAATAATTTCAAGAAGTAGCATATGATGAAGAAGAACGGCACTGAAGGGGAAAGTCCCAGCTCTACTGAAGACACGTGTGAAAAATAAAGCTCTGAAAAGCAACTCAAATGTTTCCAAAAGCGGATGAAGCACTGGAAGCACTCACACCCTCATGTCAAGAAATTTTGAAAACAGCTCTTTTGTCCACCAACTGGGAGATGTCTATAATTATGAACATCCAAAGAAAAGTGATCCAACCGAATGTGATGATTATCGAACAGTCTCGTTATATAACACGCAAGTGAAATTTTGCCGAAGATCTTTTGATGATAGTTGCAGTAGTTCATTGTCAGGGAACTGTCAGAAAGTCAAATTGGATTCAGAAGAGGAGGTAGCTGATGAATATCATGGCTGATGCCAAATATATGTTGGCTGAAAGAATTCCAAAAGAATGTTACTTGCACTTTATTGATTATGCAAAGATATTTGACAGTGTGGATCCTAGCAAACCATGAATAACAAGGAGAAAACTAGGAATTTCAGAACACTTCATAGTTCTTGATTAGAATATGTATACAGACAAAGAGACTGATGTTCAAATAGAGCAACAGTTTAAAATCAGGAAAGGTGTGCATCAGGCTTGTATCCTTTCACCATATCTATTCTATCTGTAAGTTAAGCAAATAATCAGAGAACTTGAATTATGTGAAGAGGATTTTGGCACCAGCCTCGGAGGAAGTTTATTAATAACTTGGTATATACAGATGACACATCCTTGCTTGCTAAAAGATAATAAAGATGACTGATGATAAAGATTGCTTCAATCTTCAGTATCTGGCAATTCAATGTAAAAAATCCCCAAATCCTCAACTGGGCCAATAGACATCATGATACATGGGTGAAAAATCAAAGTTTTCAAGAATTTTAACATGCTTGGATCCACCATCAATGCTTATGGAAGTGGCAGTCTAGATATCAAACGATATCTAGGTATCAACCAGCAATCTGCTGCACAAACCTCTGTAAAATGTGGAAGACTGAGCATGGTATTTTGGAGACTAAGATGTATCTGACCCATTTCGTGGTATTTCCCATTGCCTCATAAACATGCGAAGGCTGAATAATGAATGATCTGGGTGAAGGAAATCAGGGGGCTGACAGCAGAACCAGCAAGTCTGTCATGGGAAAAGTGAACTTTGCAAAGGAAGTTTGTCCTCAGCTTCATTTTCCTTTCAACTGGAAGATTTAATATCAGACAATAGGCCACCACTCTTCACCATAGTTTTACTGCCGTTTTTTGTTTGTTTGTTTTTTCAAAAGCAGACTGCTATGCCCTTCCTGGTCTGTCTCAGTCTGAAAGCACTGCTGGAATCTGTATACCATGGGTTATCCTTCCAGTTTTAGAAAGACCTACAGCATATCTTCCAGCATCACAGCAACGTACAAGCCACCATGGAGCAACTGACAGGCAAGTGGTGGTAGCACAGGTACACACAATATGAATTCTGTGTTATTGAACATATATTCTGTTCTCTCTTTATGTGCTACAGATGAGATGCTCAATAATTTTACTGCGGTCACAATTGAACTATATAACTATATTACTAAACCAAACCAAGCCAAACTCATTGCCATAGCATTGTCTGTGACTCATAGCTACCCTATAGGGTAATGTACAACTGTCCCTGTGGGTTTCGGAGACTGTAAATATTTGTGAGCATAGATAGCTTCATCTTTATTCCACAGAGTGGCTGGAGGTTTCTAACTGCTAAGATTGTGGTTAGCAACTCACCATGTAGACCACTGTGTCACTAAGATTCCTCTAACTGCTCATTTATAACACTAGTATCAGGGGGGTGTTGAGCGCCATATCCCTTATTAAAATTGGCTTACTTATTGATTTAATGATCTTTAAGTTAGAAAAATTTAAGAAATGGAAAGTTCCATATATCCATTCATACATCAATGTTTTATGGCATTTCTATAGGAAGTTTTGTTTAAAGTGGATTTATCTAAATAAACTCAGGTAGGCACTACTTCATCACTCTTTCTTTGTGTCCATTACTTCAGGATATCTCATTGTTTGGGTTTGTTTGCTTGTTTTTTTTTTTAATTAAAAATCATTTTATTAGGGGATTGTACATCGTTTTTCCAATACATAAATAAACATACTGTGGCAAGCACCCTCGCATGTCCGCTGCCATCATCATTCTCCAAACATCCGCCCTTTCCCCCATGCCCCTGGTATCGGCTCCTTCAACCCCTCCGCTCTTTCCCTGCTCTCCCTCCCCCATCAACCCTCAATACTTTATAAATTATTATTGTTCTGTCATATCTTACCCTGCCTGACACCTCCCTCAACCCACTCCCCCAATGCCTGTCCTCCAGACAGGTCATATATAGATCCTTGCAGTTGGTTCCATCTCTCTACCTCACCTCCTCTCCACCCACCCAGTAGTTCCAATCTAACCACTGGCCTGAAGGGGCTTACCCATCCTGATTTCCCCATATCTCCAGCTCCCCTCTCCACTAATGTACCTTCTCCAGTCCATCCCGACGTGCAAGGTAGAGTTGGGACCGTGATAGTTGGGGGGGAGGAAGACCTCAGGAACTAGAACAAACTTGTATGCATCATCACTGCCCGGCTGCCCCTTGACTGGTCTGTCTCCTCCCCATGGCTCCCCTGTAAAGGGGTGATCAATTAACCACCAGTGGGCCTTGGGTCCCCACCCTGCTCCTCCCCTCACTCGTAATGAAGTGATTCCTGTTCTTTGATACTCAATACCTGCTCCCTTTGGCCCCTCTTGATCACACTTGCTGGTGTGCTTCTTCCCTGTGGACTTTGCTGTCTGCTTGTTTGTTTTTTAATGTCTGTTTCCATCCTTTCTTTGGCATTGCTGCTTCTGAAAGCATAAATCAGAAAAATGATGTCTATTTAGAAGCATCTTTGGACTGAGATTGAGTTCTCTAAAGAAAAATAGCTTACAGATTCAATCCACAGTGTGAGAAATTGAATTCAGCTTCTCTCACTGTGAATTTTCATCCCTGTAGACAGAAGGTAACCCCGACATTCCTTCTAATTGCAATGGCTTATGATCTCTTGTGTGCAAACTTGGAGTTTTAGACTCAAAAAGTAAAGAGATGTTTGCAAACAAACACAATTTAATGATTAGTCTGAACTCCCGACAAAGGTAATCTCAGGGAAAAAATAGGTGCGACTTCCACTACTAGCCCCGTTAGCTATTTGTCTTTTCCTTGGTAGCACTAGAGGCTGTTTGCATAACTGAGGTAAATGCCTGGATATTTGCTTTAGGTGCCTTTGAATCTGGGGACTCAAAGAAAAGATTGCTAAGAGAGGTAGCCTGAGCTTAGTGTAAACTCAATTCTTTAGATTTTGATCCAGTAATAGGTGAAAAATTAAGTAAAAGTAGGTAAAAACTGATAACAAATCACATACTGGCTGTACTTCCCCCTCGGAGTGCCTGAACTATGCATATGGTGAAGGTTCAAACTCACCAGTGGTGCCCCCACAGAAAAGTCTGATGATCAACTTCTGAAATTTCAGTCACTGGAACTCAGAGGGGAAAAAGTTCTACGTCATATTCAGACACACCTGAATGAGCTCCTTTCTCACCAACTGGTTTTCGGTTTTGCCTTTCCCTTTGGGGAAACTTGCAGAGTCATATCTTTCCAAGACAGCTGAAGATGGAGACTGCCTTCATGTTGCCATGTTGCTTCCCTGTGACGGTCATGTGCTTATGTTAATTTCATGATTGAGATGTAGAGGTGGAGTCTAACCTGCTGATCTGGAGATAGCCATTGAGTAGCCAATGAGGCCTCTGTGTGGGCATGGCTTTTCTCCTGAGACTTCTGGGAAATCTCGCGATATTTTCCTTGTGAAGATGAGAAGCTATCTTCCCAGTTGCTGGGAGTTAGTCTGAGAAACAACGAACTACGGACAAAACAAGATGGCAGCATCCGAGGAGCCGGAGGAGAAGCCACACAACTTTACCCTGATAGAACCACACCTCTGAAGCTGGAGATCCCTACCAGCAATGAGTTGCTTCTACCACCACTGGATGCTGTTGATGGACCCTGAGTCCGGGAAGCAAGGAGCCATAGGGAGACCCCTGCCAGTGCCATTATTCTGCACCCACTGGCCTGTGACTTTGTGAGTCAGAAGAAGACTTTATAGACTGGTATCAGGCACATGGGCTAATATCAGACTTATGACTTTGTACTGTACTGGATTGGGATGCTTTCTTAATGTCCTATTTCTCTTATATATAAACCATACCCTTATATCCATATGCGTGTCTGTGGATTTGTTTCTCTAGTCTACCTGGGCAAACACATTCCCTGACCATCCCAGTTCCTGAGGCCATCAATTCTTGCCTATCCTCATGGCCTATCCTTGGCCATGGTTCTCTTCTTCTGCCCTCAGTCAAGGGAACTTACCTTCAAGTCCTGGTCTTGGCTCCTACTCCTTTAATCCACAATGCTTTTGAAAATAGAGCTCTGGTGGGGTGTGTAGTCAGTTAAGTGTTAGGCTGTGTGTTAGTCTGCATAGACGAGAGAAACAAACTCATAGAAACTGATATATGTGTAAAAAAGAGTTTAATATAAACTCTTAAATTAAATATTAAATTAAATATTGAGAAAACATCACAGCCCTACCAAGATCAAATTTATAAGTCCAATATTAGCCCATAAATCCTACCTGTACCAATGTATGAATTCCTCATCAGACTCACAAAACACATATACAATGACACTGAATGCAGAAAGATCACGGGTCAGTGGGTGCAAAGTCTTGTGGATTCAGCAGCAGTAGAGGCATCTCAGTGCTGGTAGGGGTCTCCACGTGGTTCCTTTAGCTCAGAGGCTCTGTCTGCTATCAGGCTGTCTTGTTAATAAGAATGTCTCTCTAGGCGTGAGCGTGTGTCCCATTTCAATGAGCTATTCATCTTCTTAGTCTCCAAAGGAGGTCATCAAGCTACAACCTGACTGACAGACTAAACTCCACCCCTTCACTCTTAATCCTTTCAAATTAACCGAGATTATGTCATTTAACTACCACCATCTGGGAATCACAAGGTCAGCAGTTTGGAATCAGCTGCTCCAAGGACGGGAGCTGAGGGTTTCTACTCCTGTATATGGTTAGCGTGCGTCTCAGAAACACACAGGGCTCATTCTGTTCTACCCTACACGATCACTATAAGTCAGACTCAATTCCTAGCGCTTTGGTTTTGAAGGACTTTGGTTTTGAAGGGCTTTTTTGTTTAGAAGACAGGGACGGGGATGGGAACAGGGACAAGGGAGGAATTTGATATTGTGAAATGGGGAAGGAAGGATAAGGGGTTAGGGAGGTGGAGAAAACCATATATATGGAGGGTTTAATAAGATTTATTGTTGATTTCACTCATGAAGTGGGCTATGTAAATATATACAGTATGTTTCTTTTAAGACCCCAAATAATCTGGAACTGAAAACACAGGAAATCCAGGACAAATGAATCCCTGAGGATCGGGGTGAGAGTTATGAAACTAGAGGGTTGAGGGAAGGTAGGGTAGAAAGGGGGAACTAACTGATCACAAGGATCTAGGTATCATCCTCTTCCCGTGGGACAGACAACAGAAAAGTGGGTGAAGGGAGACATCGGACAGGATAAGATATGACAAAAAAATAATTTATAAATTATCAAGAATTTGTGAGGCGAGAGGAGTGGGAGGGAGGGGGAAAATGAGAAGATGATAAGGGCTCAAGGAGAAATAAAATGTTTTGAGAATGATGATGGCAACAAATGGTTTTTTAAAAATAATTTTATTGGCGGCTCTTACAGCTATTATAACATTCAGTACATCATCTTTATCAAACACATTTGCACACATGTTGCCACATTCTTTTCCAAACATTTTCCACTAGAGCCCTTGGTATAAGCTCCTCTTAAAAAATAAAAAAGCTCCCCTTCTCCCCCCCTTTTTTTTTAAAAAAATGAATCATTTTATTGGGTACTCATACACCTCCCATCACAATCCATACATACATCAATTGTATGCAGATCTCATTTGCACACTTGTTTCCATCATCACTCTCAAGACATTCTCCCTCCACTTAGACCCCCAGTTCCACCTCCCCATATTTCCCTTCCTCCCTCCCCCCCATGAAACTTTAATAATTTGCAAATTGCTATTCACATTGTACACTGCCCAATGTGTCCCTTCACTCACTTCCCTGTTGGCTGTGCCTTTTGACTCAATGGGTGGATGTGTGAGTTGTGATAAGAGTTATATGATCCTCCGATAAAATATTTTTTAAAAGGAGAAAGAGTAAAATTTGAATGAACTTGGAGCCATTCGTGGCAAACAAGTTCATCTAAAAGGAAAATCATATATGTGTGTGTACGTATACATGTGTATGTGTGTATATATACATATATATATATATCCACCTATGACTCATTGGAATTCGTGCCAAGCTCGATCCTCCATTGGACCAAACTTGGCTGTTTGCCAGTGACTGGTTGTTGGTACACTTTCCTGTTTCAAGATCAAAATCAGAGATGCACAATAGAAGAGGAAGCACAAATGGATCATCCATTAAGTAAATGTTCTTCCGGTATCACCCATGTGCCATTCGTCACTTTGGAGAGGATGCAGTGATGAACCAAAAAAATAAGACCTGCTTTCTTTCAGGATGCGCTCAGAAGACCAGGGGGCATTTCCAAATGACCAGTGCTGTCTGAACCAGGTGGAAAGTGCTCTGAGTCTCAGAGCAGGAAGGGGGAGCTGGGGGTGGTTTATGGAAAATAAAAGGAGAGAGGGACAGTCAGGAGTAGAATGTGAGAAGAGCTAAACTGGCCTATTCAGGAAATGGTAAGTCACTTGGAGGGTCTGGGACACCATTTATTTGACTGGAATGGAATGGTAGATAATGGTGTAAAGGTAGGAACTGTGTGAAAATTATAAACGGATGCTAAACCAGTTGGACTTGATCCTGTTGGCAATGGTAACACAGCAAGGAACTGAAAAATAAGGAGCTTTAGATCTTTCCAGCCAAAACTACTTATTGAACCAGGATCCCTGGTGTGACTGAGTAATTGGAATTTAAACCTGAAGGAGAAATCAATGGGGGACACTCTTAACCAGTGGGAGTGTTCGACACCAGTGGAAGATGCTGTTGAAAACCAAGAAAACTATTTCAGGGCCGGCTGGCCAGTCTATTCCAACTCAGAGTCATTACCCCAGACGATCAGCTCCTGGAACCAATGATTTAAAGCCTGAGAAAACCAAACTTAGAACCAAGGGTGAAATTTTATCTTAAGTCTAGATTTCCAACAAGCTGAATCTTAAATTATGTTATAGTTCTACTATTTTGATTGACAGTAAGCACCTCCATCAACCTGTAAGGCAGGACCAAAAGGAAGCAGGGTCTCCAGTGGCAGCTACTTTAAAAAAGATTTTTAAAATCATTTTATCGGGGGCTCATACATCGCTTATCATAATACATAAATACATAAACACATGTACTGTGCCAAACACCTTCACATGCCTGCTGCTGTCATCAGTCTCCAAATTTTTCCACTTGAGCCCTTAATATCAGCTTCTCATCCTTTCCCTTCCTTCCCCGCCCCAACCAACACTGAATATTTGATAAATTATTGTTATTTTGTGCTGCTGATCCCTATCTTGGAGTCTCCCATTCTGAATAGATGGCCTTCTACCCCTATTGCTCCACAGAGCAGGGGCGGCAGGGGGTGGGGCGGGGTGGAGGTTCCTGATCTGTATCCTCGTGGACTCATCCCACCTGACCATCTCTTTGTTACAAACTGTGATTGGTAGCTTCATCCTTGCTTTTGACTGTACCCTTTGCTTGATCTTTTAAACCCTGAACCAGAGCTCATTGCAAGAACTCGGCAAGGAGGGTTCAAGGGGACAACCCACCACATTCTCTCATTGCTGTAACAGTCACTTGTGGAAGATCATTTTCTTTTTTCTCAGGTTTAAGTTGTGAGTGATTTTGTGTGGGGAAAAGCAGGTCCTTCAGCACTCCTGTGGGTCTACGACGTACCTGGAATAGTCGTGCTTGTCATTAGTTTTACGTGCTCCCTAGAAGTGGATCTGCTTTCTGATCTTCGTGTGTTTTGTGACTTGCTTTGGTCTCTGATGCTTTGGGTTTTCTTTATTTGGCAGCCTGGAGAGCGCTCGAGTTGGCTTTGTTCTCAAGTTTATTGTGAATTGTGTGGTCTGTGATTTCTTTTTAAGTAGGGTGCTTTCAGAACTCTACGCACGCTTGGTTGCAGTGAGGAAAGCCGCTTTGAAGGGGACACTTCCCTGTCGTCTTGGGAAAAACTATGGCTTGGCGATTTGGGGTTTGGGTTGGGCCTCTCTACCTCTAAATTTAGGTGAGTCCAAGCTTTCATTCCAAAGCAGAAGACAGCAGATGTCTGAAACTACACAACCAAAATAATAATAACAACAACAACAGTAGGAGCAGCAACAACAATCTAATGGTGAAGGAGTCGATTTCAGCTCATAGTGAACCTCAAGACATGGAATTGCCCTGTGGGTTTCCAAGACAGAGAATCTTGACAGGAGTAGAAAGCCTCCCTTTCTCTCATGGAGTGGCTGCTGGTTTCAAACTGCTGACTTGTGGTTAGCACCCCAGACCAGAGTGCAACTCACTATGCTACTGCTACCTACCCCCACCCAAAACCCCAGCCAATTTGAATCAGAAAATTAGCCTTCAGCTTTAAGCTTTCCTTTAAACAGTCTTAGGTTTTTTCATGTAAAAATGAATTAAGATGCCTTCCTGATTTCTCCCTACTTTCCACACTAGACTTCTCACTTCCTTTTTGGTGCATCATTTTACATAAAATACTGCAATTTCTTCTTTCTCTTGTCCTCTTAGATTATATTCCCAAGTGCTTGTGGGGGGGGGGGGGGCAGGAAATCTCTGTGGAGGTCCGATGAGTGTGTCAAATTCAGCCTTTCCATAGACAAAATACACTCTTCTTCTCCAACCTGTCCCTTCCCTTACTGTCTTTAATTAAATCAAAATAGACCACATCTGCTATGTAGTTGAACAAGCTCAGTTTGTTCAAGTTTCACGGTGTCTGCCCTCTTCCCCATTCCATCAATCTGTGTACCAGTAACACCTCTTGAATGAATCTCTTTCTCTTTCCTCCTGCTCCTGCCAGCTCTCATTTGCTCTGTTCTGATGGTTGAATAATTTCCTCAGTAATCTTCTTTTGAGATTCTCCCCTTCCTTTAAATCTGTACTCTCCACAGCCACAGGAAAAACTGAGCAATGAGTATCCCTACTGGACTCACTGAGTGAGCATCCACCTTCAGTGTCCAGTATCAAAGGTCAAGATGGTCAGGAGAGAGATAAGCTGCAAATGCCATTGTCTCTGTCTTCGTTGTCAAGTTACTGCAGTGCTTCAAGTGGGTGGTTTGAATAAACAAAAGTGCTTTTTTTCAGTTTAGGAGGTTATAGATCTAAATTTAGGGCACCACTTCAAGACCAGTTTCCTTCTCTGTCTGTGAGCTGTGGGGGATCCTGGGTGATCTTGTGGTTTGGCATCCATCTTCCCACATCTCCACATGCTTTTCTGCTTACTTAATCTTGTTCTTTTATTTTTCAAGAGGAAATTGAGGCAAAGCATATCCTATACGGACACTGTTTTCTGAACGAACATTTTAAAACTCACTGCCATCAAGACAATTCTCACAGAGTAGAATCGCCCTGTGGGTTTCTAAGGCTCTACATCTTTATTGGAGTATTCAGGCTTTTCTTTCTCCCACTAAAAAGCTGGTGGGCTTGAAGTGCTGATGAACAGCTCAATGCATAAGCCACCCTGCTTCCAAATCTCCTAGCAATTATTATCCCTAATAGCCATTGCATGCCTGAGTAGCTGAGCCAAGAAGCATCCAATAAAGATAACAATGGACAGTTCTTCAATTTCTCACCCCAAACCATAGGTATCCCCTTCTCAGGACCTATGATCATATTCCCGAATCTTGGAAAGTCCCTTAAACTCTTCCTTGAGTCTGGTCTCACCAGTGAATACACTCCTTGCCAATATTCTCCCACTCTCCTTAACTAGTGAACTCTGATGTGTCGAGGCTGCTTGTCGGCTCACTCTTGGCATCGTTAGCTCCTAGCCAGAGGCAAGCACGATACAGCCCAGAAGACTGGGACACCGCAAAGCAGCCTATATCTAAAACCCATGACCTTCCACTAGCTCCTCAGGATGTCCATATGGGGCTTCCAATGAAAATATACCAAAGACTATAAAATTAGAGATATTAAAGCACACTTCATTGGGTATGTAAAAATATGTTTTACCCATTGATTCATCCAATAAATACGTAGAGACATACTGCCAAGTGCCAGATACAGGACATAGTACTGAGGGTCTATGAAGAACATGAGGTCCCTACCCATAATTATGTAGCATAGTGTGAAGGTGAAATTAACAATATACATGTAAATATATACATAACATATAGCTGTCAGTAATTTTAAAGGTCTGAGGACAGACTCTATAATGGTAAGGGACTGAAAAGAAAGAACTATTTTAGAAAAATGATCAGGAACTTAATCTCTGACATTTAAGTCAAGATCTGGACTAGAGGAGGGAGCCAACATGCCAATTTTGAGTCTTAGAATGTACTTCAGTAGCCCAAACCCACTGCTAAAGAGTCCGTTCCAACTCGTCATGACTAACAGCACAGAGTAGAACTACCCCTGGTGGATTTCCGAGATTGTAAATTTTTATCAGGACAGAAAGCCTCATCTTCCTCCCACAGGATAGCTGGAAGTTTTGAACATGCAACCTTGCATTTAGCAAGCTAACTTGTAACTCACTACAATACCAGGACTCCTAGTTAAATGAAAAAACTGGTGAATATGTAATATGTCTTTTAAAAAATTGTTTCATTGGGGACTCTTACAACTTTTTTAAAATCATTTTATTGGAGGCTCATACAACTCTTATTACAATCCATACATCCATCCATTTTATGTCAAGCACATGTTTACATTTGTTGCCCTCATCATTCTCAAAACATTTGCTTCTAATTCTAGCCTTTGGTATCAGCTCATTTTCCCCTTCCTTTCCAGCTACCCCCTCCCTCTTGAATCACTGATAATTTATAAATTATTTTGTCATATTTTACACTGTTCAAGGTCTCCCTTCACCCACTTTTCTGTTGTCCGTCCACCAGAGAAAAGGTTAAATGTAGATCCTTATAATTGGTTCCTTCTTTTTCCTCACATCTTGAATCACTGATAACTTATAAATTGTTACTGTTTTGTCATATTTTACGGTGTTCAAGGTCTCCCTTCTCCCACCTTTCTGTTGTTCATCCACCAAGGAAGTGGTTAAATATAGGTCCTTATAATTGGTTCCCCCTTTTTCCTCACCTCTTGAATCACTGATAATTTATAAATTATTTTGTCATATTTTACACTGTTCAAGGTCTCCCTTCACCCACTTTTCTGTTGTCCGTCTGCCAGGGAAGAGGTTAAATGTAGATTCCTTATCATTGGTTCCCCCTTTTTCCTCACCTCCCTCTCAGTATCACCAATCTCACCACCAGTCCTGTACATATGTTGCCATCATCATTTTCAAATGATTTTCTTTCTACTTGAGCCCTTGACATCCGCTCATTCCCCCTCTCCCCCACCCTCCCTCAGGAGCCCTTGATAATTTATAAATTATTTTTTCATGTATTGAATGTATAAAGCTCTAAAGAACAAGTGAACTTAGATGCGTTTGAAGAACGGAAAGAAGAATAGCATGACTGAATTTGATGAACAAAGATCTAAGTAAGAGAAGATAAGGTCAAGAGGAGCTCATACAACCTTTGTCAATGTATGCAAGATGTTTGCATTGACCTGTAAGAGCAATGAGAAGCAAACTTCTGCAGAGTGAAAGCTGTGTAGTAGGGCATGGTGACTAGCTGATCATCCTGAGAGTGGGGATTTGGGCCCTGAAGTAGCGAGTGACTATGGAATTTCTTGGATATCCACAACCTGAAGATGACTTCTTGATAGAACACTTGGATCCTGAGGCAAATGAGGAGTTCAAAGAAGATTGAATGGATCCAGTGGGGAGTAAGGTAGAGAACTGATGCTGTTTGAGAAAATGTTTCCAGAATGGAGGGGTTCCATGAAGTAGGTATAGGTCAGTTATCATCAAATTGACTCCAACTCTGGTAAGTCCACGCCTTTTGTGAGCTATAACTGGGCTCCACAGTGTGTTCAGATTGCTCTCTAGGTCCCAGGACACAGGTAGGTGGGAGATAAACACTCTAAGACCATGCTTGCAGGTTCAGCATATATGCAGATGTCTGGGTTGCAACAAGGGAGTCTTGTTGAAGAAATAGAAGTCCATGAAAACTGAGTAGACCCTCTTCATTCTCAGATTTGCTGTCCCACATAGTGGGTGCCCTAAAACAACAGCCCAAGTCTGTAAAAATGGAGCCTTGGTATTTATGCAGGGTGGGCCCCAGAAGTGTCCAATATGCAAATAGTTTAAATCTAAGCCCCATGTAACATGACCTCCTTGGCGTTTGAAAGGCCTAATAAGCAAATCTCCCTTGAGAAAAGACTCCTCTTTTCATGATTGTTCTTTTTCTTGCAAGGTAGTTTTACCTTTACTAATATGCAATGGCAAAAGAGGGGGGAAAGCAACTTCACTAAATAGAGGGCACTTTGAAAGTGTTAAGACTGCTCTGTTCTCTGCAAAGCCCTGCTGCCTAGGCCAACAGTGAGGCTTTGGAATAAAATTAGTCCTGGATGAAGGATGAATGGGTTCAGTCTGTCTCCTGTGGACTTCTGCAGTGTGGATGGGGCTGGAGTCATCACTTGATTCATAAGCTTTAATAGAGCGCCTTTTATTCAAAGATCCCAGGTCACTTCACAGCTGCTAAAATGATCCTTAGCAAATATTTGTAGCCACACAGTACAGGTGGGAATATGGAGGCACGAAAAGAAAACAGATTGGCCCAAGACCCCCAGGAGCCAACAGAAGAAGTAAGATCAGAATCCAGACTGTGAGCTAGTTCAGAGCTCTGTCTGCATAATCAGACCTGGGAAAGGATGGGCAGGAATTGGGCTCTGAAATGATTAATCAACAAACACAATAACATAAGCCTGGTTGTTTCTAATGTGATACCATGTTCCCTTGTGTAAAGTGGCTTGGTGGCCTGAAGCTCTGTAGCATCTGGGGGGATCAAGGATTAAAACTTCCACTTACATTGGCTATGTCAGCTCAGGTGACAGAGGTAGCAATGTCTTCTGTGTTTCTGACAAATTCACCACGAGCTTCAATTAAGCCCATTTTCCTTTGGCCAAAAGAGCAAATGGACATAGCTTCCACATGGCAGCTAGCCATGAAAAGGATGGTACAATTCAGTCCACTGCCTTGGACTTAGGTTTGAGTCCCAGAACCACGTTGAGATAGTTAAAGTTTATTGTGCCAGCCTGGCTGATGAACATATGTGGGATAATTGAAGGGTGGAGAGATAAATGCCTCAGTGAGTCTCGCCTTTCTGGTTCTTTTTCTCCTGCTCTCTGATGCTCAGACCAGGGAGCAGCTGCCTTAGTCAGTTCCCTGCTTCAGCTGGCAAGGCTCACTTCCTGTGAGACATCTCTGAGGAGAAACCACATGGACCTATCCTGATAGGTCCTGGAACAGCCACATGGAGACCCCTGCTAGCACGGCGATAGTTACATGCTCACTGATTCGGCTTTCTTCCTGCAGTTGGCATCATGGCATGTGTTTTGTGAGATTGGAGAGAACTTTGGAAATCAGTGTCAGGCATATGGGCTAATGTTGGACTTATGAGCTTGGACAGCACTGCGTTGGGATGCTTTCTTAATATACACTTACTGTTTATATAAAACTCTTTCTTATACATTTATGATTTTATGTGGATTTGTTTCTCTAATGTACCCAGACTGACACACTTGTCAAGATCAAAGTATGTGCTCTGGTATGATTGTCTGATTCTTGCCGCCTCTGCTGCTGCTGACCTTCAAACCACCAACACTCCACCCTACAATGCAGACTCCTGACGATGCAGAATCTCAGGCCTCCTTCTCTCAATGGGCCTCCCTGCACTGGTTTATCAGGGTGACAGGCAAGGTGGGAAGGATTTGGGAGTTGTGAATGGGAATAGGGAGAAAATAGAAGAAAAGTCTTGGAGACTCTCAATCCCATCGACCAGTATGGGCAGAGACAAACTTCTCACCCAACTGGATCCCCAGAGAGTGGTTTTCTTGGGCTGCTCCTGACAGTCAGTTCTAAACAAGGACTCCAGAGCATCCAGAGAGTTCAGGAGGCTCCAAAATGTCTAGCTGGAAGGAAGTCAGGGGCCACGTTGTTGTTGTTGTTGTTGTTGCTATTAGATGCCATAGAGTTGATTCTGAGCCATGGCAACTCTATGCACAATCACCGAAGGAAACACCGCATGACTCTTCATCATCCTCGGGTCATTTCCACACTCCCACCCATGGTCACCGCCATGAGGAAGAGCCTTCCTCTGTGTCACCGCCCCTCCACATCCCCACGGGGCTGCCTTGGCAACGAAGACAAATTCCTGCTGCTCAAGTTAGTAGCCATGGGATCTTGTGCCCTGGCAGCACACGTGGTTTGTGCTCAACTACACGCCTGGAGGCTGGTGGTTTGAATCTGTCTAGTGGCATCCTTGGGGGATGGAGGATGGGTGGTGGAGGAGAGTCTACTTCTGTAACTATCACAGCCAAGGAAATCCCACGGATCCGATCAAGGATGCAATGAGCACACAGGAACACCAGGAGTCAGGGTGGTCAGAGGGTGAGTTTGGTTTGGGAGGAGCTTTTACAAGTTCCCCCCACAATTTCTTTGCACCTCACTTTTCTGAAAACAAATAGCGCATGTTTGACAGGGTGCTGGAATAAGACGTTATAGTGTGCAGCACTGAACACAGTACTTGGTCTGCGGTAAGAATGCAATAAAACGTCCCCTGTTCTTATTGTCACTATTTTGTAGTCAACTGAGAGTACCCTAGAGTTTATTAAATTTCTGGTTTCTTCCCAAACCAGGCCAGCTTTCCATCTAAGACTTCACTCCCCAGAGGCAGGTGAGGAAGGAAGTCAGGCCACGCTGAGAAGCTTCCTCACACTGACCTTTGCTGGGCACTGACCGGGACTGCCCCTGGGTGATACTGAGAGCTGTCCAATTGACTGAAGTGGAGCTGCTTCTCTTTAACCCTCCACCATCCCGGACCCACCCGAGATCTGTAATCCTTGAACCCCTCAAAGCAAGTGCATTCTCAGCAGCCTCCACCATCAATCAATCACTCGACTGTGAAGTGGCTTTCAGTGGATTTGCCCCCTGAGGGAGCATGCCTGGGCGCTCGGAGCAGGGGCCAGCTCAGCCTGGAGCACAGCAGCTGGGAGCTGGCTGAGAGCATCCAAGGAGAGAAATGGAGCAGAGAGAGATGGAGCTCAGTACAAGGTTGTCCCACTGGTCCTGAGCAATAGAAAGGCATTTTGTACACCGTAAAAGGTCTCTCAAATAAGGAAGAGTAGGATTATTACTACTAATTTTCATTTGAAAAAAATCATTTAATGTTTATGTTGCAGACAACAAAGCAAAGCGCACCGGGACGTCCTGTGTTTTCACTTCCTCTGTGGCTGCCTGATCAACAGGTGCTGGGACCTTTCGGAAGACGCCTATCCCTCTCTGGAGTCCAAGAAAGCAGAGGGCTTGGATGGCGTGAACGTGATCGCATAGACCAGTGGTTCTCAATCTGTGGGTCACAGCCCTTTGGCAAAATTAAGGTTATGAAGCAGCAAGGAAAATAATTTTATGGTGGGGGGGTCACCACATGAGGAATTGTATGAAAGGGTCGTGGCATGAGGAAGGCAGAGAGCTATTTGGAGGACGACGTGCCTGATTCAGAGCAGAGACACTGGTTAATGCTGCTCTTCCATGTTCTCTAGTGAAGACAACTCGATGGCCAGTGAGTTAATGCTGACTCACGGAGATCCTATATGTATGTGAGAGAGAGAGAGAGAAAGAGAGAGAGAGAGAGAGAGTGTTGTGCCCTGGGGGAGCAGGGAGGGTTTCCCAGTGCTGACTTATCCAAGTAGATTATCAGGCCTCTCTGGGTGAACTCTTACCTCCAAGCTTTAGATTAGCAGCAAAGTGCATTAGCCATTTACATGACCAAGGACACCCCTAGTAAAGACACAGGGACACTGGGTACCATCTTTAATGAAAAAATATTTATGTATATAACATCATAAAACTAGAATGCAAGACCATGACACCAAGCAATGCTTTGGTCAAGATTATTTTCATAACATCTTACTCTTTTCAAAGACCAGAGAGTGAATATCCATTGCAGTGGAGTTCAGCCTTGAGCAGTTGTTCCTTGTAAAAAGTCGGGCTGGGAAATATTTGAAGTAAGACTAGGTTGGTGTTGACCTGGGTCCTGTTTCCCTGGACACAACAAAGCCAGAGCTTTCAGGTATGTGACGAAAAGGCAGAGGAGTTTTGCCAAAGAAGCTGAGGGCTTCCGAGCTTGTGTGCTGGCCTGAATGCTTCCCAAGCAATTGGTGCACAGCAATGAAAACCACCTACCAACAGAGGACGGAGACCGGTGTCCCGGAATGTGGGAATGTTCTGCTTAAGGTCATCTCTCCCACTCAGCTGCACCTAGTGGTTTCTCGTGTGTTACCTAGGGTAGGCGGCTTCCTAGTCTCTCGGTGCTGCTGAGAAGCCCTATTTGTGAAATGCCCTGCAACCAGGCAGCTGGTGACCAGACCTTTGTCAAATGTGGCAATGGGAGCTTGTGAAGGCAGCAAGAACTTACTAGTCAGCAGTCACACTGACTGGTAACTCTCAAGGCCCTGACCTTATTCCTTCCAACTTCACTTGTACTAACACCACCACCTTATGGACAGATGGATTCACTACATTAATTTTTTTTCCCTTTCAGACAGTATTCTTCTCCCTTTTCTCCCAGTTTATGAAAACTGGCTAAGAAAATAAAGTTTCCTCCTGGCATCCACTTCTACTTTCTAAGCATGTGGGGATGTGAAGAAGGAAGCACAGCTTGAGAAGAGTGCCCCCTAGGTTGTATGAGCCAATGAGACCCATACAGATACATGTACTTGATATTTGTATGCCATGTATAGAAATTACTTATCCAGAAGAGAGATGTATGTGCATGTGTATGGGATTTGCTGTTCTGTTCTGTATGTGAGTGCACTTACGTGTGCTGCCTATGTGTGTTCACAACAAACAAAACAGTTGCTCTAAGTCAATCCCTACCCACAATGACCTCATGTGAGTCACAGTAGAACTGGGCTCCATCGGCCTTTCAGGCATTGATCGTTTGAAATGCGACCACCTAGGCTTTCTTCCGAAGCATCACTGGGTGGATTTGACTCGCCAACCTTCCATTTAGTTTGTGTTCATTTGCATCACCAAGGATACTTTATAGATCTAGATGCAAACATATAGACATGTCTATGTGAATGTACTCAAATATATGTACATGGAGGCTTCAGATACTTATAGAAAATGGAATTAAATGATAAGAGTTTTCCCCCTTGAATTTTTTATCCCTCTTCTTATAGTCTAGCACCCAAACCAAACCAACCCTCTGCCACAGAGTGGGTGGCGACATGGAGCGACCCCACAGGACGGGAAAGTCCTGTCTGTCTTCTGAGGAGTGGCTGGCAGTTTCAAACTGCTGACCTTTTAACTAGCAGCTCAATGCATAGTCACTATGCTTCCAAGACTTCGAGCTAGTCTACATTCAATAGTGGCAAGCTAACAAAGTATTGCCATAAAATCAGAAGTCTTTATCACATAACATTTTCAAAATATTAAAATTTATGTTTTCCATCATAACCTCTCAAGTAGGTCTACATATTGTTGAATTTGGTATATTCTATAGCTTCCCTAAGAAATTAGGTCCTCTCTGATTTACACCTTGGAAAACTGGCAGTTTGAGTTTCCTAAAGGGACTCAAATTATGGTTTTTCAATATTCTTTTGGTTCTGGAAACAAAACAAAAATTTTAAAGACAAGATCGGGTTGTAGGATGGATAAGGTAAGCTTTCGTTTCCCAATGAAATTCTCATAGAGGCACTTGTGTTACCCATAAGAGTTTGTTTTTTGGTCAACTTGAAGCTGCATGAAAAATAGGGGTAAAGTCCTAACTATCAATCAATTCATAGTTTAATGATGCTTCATCGATCCCATCCAACATGAGACCCAAGACCTTAAGTTGGAGTAGGCTGAAAAGTCTTGTTGCTATAAAATTTATTCTTGATAGAAAATTCTTTCTTATACATACATGAGTGTCCTTTGTTTTGTTTCTCTAGTAACCCAGCTGTGGCAGTCATGTTCTTTGGTGTTAATTTCATGATTGGGGGTATAGGGGTGGAGTCTAGTCTATCAATCTGGAGATAGCCAATGAGACCTCTGTGTGGGTATGGCTTTCTCTGAGAATTATGGGAAATATCACGAAATCTCTCCTGTGGAGGTGAGAGACTATAGACTCAGTCCCTTGGAGTCATTCTACTGACAAGACAACACAGAATCATGCTGATAGACCCAGAATCCTAGAAAATGAAGAAGCTGGAAGAGAAGCCACATGGGCATACCCTGATAGAACCAGATCTTTGAAGCCAGAAAAACCACATAGAGACTTCTGCCGGTGCTGAGATGCTTGAGAATTTACAGCGAGGCCCCTGGCAGCAACGAGATGCTTCTACCACCATGAGTACACAAGACTCTGCACTCACTGGCCGGTGATTGTCCTGGCATCATTTCATGTGCCTCGTGAATCTGAAGAAGACTTTATAGACTGGTACCAGACATGTGGGCTAATATCAGACTTGTGGGCTTGGACTGGATTAGGATGCTTTCTCAATGTTCCATTCCTCTTGTATATAAACCTCTCCCTTGTATACATATGTATGTCAATGAATTTCTCTGGTATACCTGGACTAACACACCAGCCTAACTCACTACCCTTGAAGAATGAGCAGTTGCATTGTCACAAGGAGGGGAGGGAGTGACTATGCCTTGGCACAACCTTCTTAACCTTTTCTTCACCAAAGCAGCTTTCCATTGTTAGAAAATCCCTTCTTAATAAGCCCTATGTTCATCCTGTGTCCTTCAAGAACATCTATCAAGAGAACACTTTGTTGTTGTTCATTTCTCAAGATAACATTTCTCCAAATAACAGTGGCCATAACCTTCTGAGCTCACCTCTCTGCATTGAATTTCACTGACCTAGTGAATCCCCTAAGAAGCTACTGCTTTATTGGTATCTTTTCTTTAAAGCTACCTTCAAAAGACTATATCAAGGGTGAGACTGAAAGAAGGTGTCTTCATCACAGAGATATGTTTAAACATTTTTGAGATAAACTTCTCCATATAAGAACTGAAATCCTAGTAGCAATATTTTTTTGCATTGTACTCATATCTCTAAGTTCATCAGTCACTTGTCTGTCAGTTTGTTGAACCGCTGTGGCTTGTGTATTGCTATGATACAGGAAGCTAAATCACAGGCATTTCAAATGCCAACCAGATCATCCAAGATGAACAAGTTTCAGCAGAGCTTTCAGACTATGAAGAAGGACTAGGCTGTCTACTTCTGATTGATTTGCCTTTGACCTTTTACAAATAGGTTATAAAGATTTTCACATATATTGAAACCTTAAAAATAGCAATAATATACTGTCTGGTATAGTGCAAGAAAATAAGCACCTCAGGATGAAAGAAATCAAAATACAATTAAGATAAAGTTGCCTTCTCAATATAGAATTGACATTAATGCCATGGATGGAGTAAAGCCTTCAGGATCTTCATTTGCTGAGGGGGCATGATTCCAAATGAGAAGAAATAGTTGCAAACATCAATTAATAATCAGAATGTATAAAGTATTAATCTAGGGAAATTGAAGGTAATCAAAATAAACAGAATACATAAAGATCAATATCTTAGATATGTAAGTTGAAATGGACTGCTATTTGTCATGTGACAGTCATATCATTTGCTGTGTGAGAAATGACAACATCGATATGAATGGTATAATATTCATTGTCAAAAAGGACAGTTCAACATCTATCTGGAAGTACAGTGCTGTCTGTGATAGGAGAGTATCTATACACAAACAAGGATATCCAGTTGATACAACTACAGCTACTTTTCAAATTCTCAAAGCAGTCACTAAAACCCACGATGCAAAAATTGTATTCTACCAATGTCTTCAGTCTGAAACTGACCAAACACGCTATCAAGATACCTTGATAATGATCAGCGATTAACATGCCAAAGTAAGAAAATGAAGAAGAAAACAAAATGGAAAACAAGGCCTTGGTGAGAGAAATAAAGCTGGAGATCACAAGACTGAATTTTCCAAGACTGAAGACCAGTCACTTCTTCATTGTGCATTCTCTTTTCCCCAACAATATAAACAGCAACTCTACATAAGGACTTTGTCAGATGAAATACACAGCAATCAAATTTACAACATGTGGGAAGAAATGATAAAGAAGCTCAATATCATCAACCAAAATAAAGCCATGGACTGACCATCAATTGTTCATATGTATGCTCAGATTGAAGCTAAACACAATTATAACAAATTAGTGAGAGTCAAAGCACAATCTTAAACATATCCCACCTGAATTTTAAACATATCTTAGGGACTGATTTGATGTGTCAGACATTAATGGCAGAACATTTGAAAAGCTATGAGGTAATATCTAGAACATTATCTCATGAAGATAACACTCATTAAAATACAAGAAGGAAACTATAAAAGACTCTGAAACTTGCTCTTAAGCATAGAACAGCTAATGCAAATGGAAGAAATGATGAGATAAGAGAACTGAATAGAAAACTTCAAAGGGCAGCTTTAAAAAGACAAAGTATTGTAATAATATATACAAATCCCTGAAGTCATAATACTAAAAATGAAGAAGATGCTCAGCATATCTCAAGGCAAAACAAAGAAGAAGAAGAAGAAGAAAAACACTCAATTTTGAAGTTTTAATATCAAATGATTCTACAGGTAAAATATTGAACAATTCAGGAAGCATAAAAAGAAAATGGAAAGAATACACAGAATCACAATCCTAAAAGAACTAGTTGACACCCAACCATTTCAAGAAGTAGCGTATGATCAAAATCCAATGGTAATGAAGGAAGAAGTCCAAACTGCATTGAAAGCAAAAAGCAAGTTTCTAGAAATCTATTGAATACCAATTGAAATGTTTCAACAAGCTGATGAAGAACTCATTCACCTATGCCAAGGAATCTGGAAGACAAATATTTGATGAACCAACTGAAAGATATCAATATTCGTACCCACTCTTAAGAAATATGACCCAATGATACCTCAAGTTATTAAACAAAATCACTAATTTTTCATGCAAGTAGAGGTTGGCTGAAGATCATTCAACATTTGCAGCAGTATTTTGACAAGGAACTTACAAGAAATTCAAGCCAGATTCAGAAGAGGACATGGAATAAGAGATATCATTGCTAACATCAGCTAGATCTTGGTTCAAAACAGAGAATGCCAATGTGTTTTGTTGACTTTATGAAAACATCCAACTGTGTGGATATAACAAACCATGGATAACCTTGAAAAGAATGAGAATTCCAGAACACTTCATTGTGCCCAAGCAGAACTTGTACATCATCAAGAAACAGTTGTTCCAATGGAACAAAGGAATGTTGAATGGTTCAAAATCAGGAAAAATGTGCATCAGGATTGTATCTTCTCAGCAGATTTATTTAATTTGTATACTGAGAAAATAGTCTGAGACACTGGACTATATAAAGAAGAAAGTGGCACCAGGGTCCGAGAAAGGCTTACTAATAACCTGATATGCATATGACACAACCTTTCTTGGTTAGAGCAAGGAGGACTTGAAAAACAATGTTGACCATCAAGGACTACAGTCTTCAGTAGGGACTTAAAAAAGAAACCTGAATAAAAATTATTCAGCTTCTCAGATTTAGGATGCCTCTTTCATGAGGATAATTGTAGGGATTAATAACAGTTATAGGACACCAAATGTAGGCTTCTGGTGTTGAATAAATGGCATTAATTGAGGTAACAGTGTTGGTCAGGAATGAAGTTAAGACTCTTATTATACAGCTATGTTTTTACAAAATCAGTCAGAGAGACCCTACAGTCCTTATAATCCTTGGGTACTCTGATCAGCATCTTGGACCTCCTAAGTCCCATTTAGGTGAATGAATAAAGTAATTAGAGTCTGCGAATTGATGTGGAGTCTCTGCTGCAGCTGATCCTTTGGCATTAGAAAACTGCCAAGCAAAATCATTTATGAAGCCTGGCTATTTTGCAAAGAATGAAGGGGAAAAACTGGAGGCAATGGGGCTTCTCAGTATTTCTGAATGTCTAAACAATTCCAAGGGCAACTCTAGATGACAAGGTAAATTATGATAAATGTGCAAAGAGCTAGAAAAGCAAAAGGGAAGAAAATGCTGGCATTTCTCACAATGGAAAACTGAGAGGCGTATTCAAATTTTAATTTGCCTTAATGAAAGATTCTATGGGCAAAACTGAATGACACAGAAAGCATCAAAATAAAGTGAAAAAGAAGATATAGTTTCCGTGCCTAACAGACAGTCAACAATGTCAGTAGACAAAATAAGATCATGGACCTTCAGTAGCAAAATAAGAAGTTCAGGCTCCACTGAAGGCATTGGCAAAAGATAAGGCTTGAGAAACTGAAGAAATACCAATCAAGGATCTTCAATTAATAGATGAAATGCTAAAAGTGATCACTCATCTATCTCAAAAAATTTGGAAGGTAACTACCCAGTAAATCAAAGGGAGGTGGTCCATAATTTTTTTATTCCAAATAAAGATGCTCAAACAGGATGTATACATTGTCAAGTATTATTAATATCACCACCACTGCCACCCAAAAAACACATGGAAAAAAGCTCCACTGAGCAGAGGTTTCATAGTATGAATTTTCCCTACTTGGCAAGCATCATCAAACAACTCATTCAGAGTTAGTGCACCCAGTGACATCGCCTGGGAAAGTTCTCTCTGATCCCAATGAATTTTTTCATAAAAGCACTTTCACTTGAACCTCATTTTTTGTGATAGCTGATTTAAGAAAACAGCATGCAGCTGTCATATTTTGTTTTCTGCTAAGAAAAATGCCATAGAAACTGGTGTGACCTTGAACACAGCTTAGAAGGACAGTGTTATGGAAAAATCTCCAGTGTAGGGGTTCTTTTGTCATTTCAAAAAAGGTGAAATGTCAATTTATGAAAAACCTCTCTGGACTTACATCAACTTCCCAAGTGGTCAAAATGTTGACAAAAGTTGTGCACTTGTGCTCAAAGATTGACAGTGGATCATTGAAGAGATGGGGAAGTTATGGGGGCTATCTTGGCGCCCAGTTCAGTGAATGTTAACAGAAGATTTGGGAATGAGAGGGCTGCTGTGAAATTTGTGTCCTGAATTCTGACTGACCAGGAAATAGTGGGGCAGACTGGAAACATGCCATGCTTTGAAAGAATAGCCCCAAATCAACTGACTTTTTTCTGAAGGGCATTACTGGCTGATGAGATATAGTGCTATTCTTATGACCCCTCAAAAAAGCAAGCATCAATCAAGCCAATGCAAGACCACCATTGGGGTCTCACTCAAAAAAAATAAAAGCTTGCCAAGTAAAATCAAAGATCAAGATGATACTCACTTATTTATTAATTGATTGATTGCTGTGAGGAGTTCATTCCACCAGGTCACACTGTTAATGAAACTTTCTGTTTGGAGGTTCTGACAATATTGAGTAACAGTGTGACAATAAAAGGCCTGGTCTGTGGCAAGCAAAGCAATGGTTTTGCCACCAGTACAACACAACTGCTATCACAGCCATCTCTGCACCATTTTTGGCAAAAAAAAAAAAAAGGAAACCATAAGCCTCACTTGCCCTATGCACCTTACCCACTTGATCTCGCTCCATGTGACTTCCTCTTGTTTCTGCAAATTAAGAAGGATATGGAAGGAAGTACTTTGACTAGCAGAAGTGAAGGAAAAAAAAGGGAGTTGCTATCAGCCATCCAAATAGATGAGTTTGAAAAAATATTTTGAAGAATGTAATCTCAACTTTGATAAATGTATTAAGTGTAATGGAGGGAACTTTGAAGGTCATAGGATTGCTTTGTTAAAGAAAATTTAATACATAGATTTGGGGACAAAAATTCCACTTTGGGCAATACTCCCTCATATATTACATGCTGAATTTTGCAAAATTTTGCTGAAGATGATATTTTAAAGCGACTATACTCATACAGCAATGGGGAAGTATCAGAATTTCAAGTTGGTTCAAAAAAGGGCATTACTAATGTCACCTGGATTTTGGCCCAAAGCAAGGAATACCAGAAATATGTTTACCTTGTTTCATCAACTATATAAATGCATTAGGCTGTGTAAAATACATTGTAGATCACCACACTAAGAAACACTAAGTGTTTCTAACTTAGTTGGGTGCCATTAAGAAAAATGGGAATTCCACAGCATGTACTTGTATTCATGCACAATCTGTATGCATTTGAAAGTTAGACATTGAATAAGGAAGACAGAATTGATAAAGTTGAATTTTGGTGCTGGCGAAGAATATTGAAAAGTACCACGGACTGGCAAACGAATAAACAAATCTGTCGTGAAAGAAGTACAGACATTATGCTCCTCAGAAACAAGGATGGTGAGACTTAGTCTCACTACTCTGAACATGTCATCAGGAGAAATCGGTGCTTGGAAGAGGTCATCTTGCTTGATAAAGTAGAGGGGCATTGAAAGAGAGGAGGACACTCAATGAGATGGTTTGACATATTGGCCACAACAACGGACTCCAGTCATCACTGTGAGGATGGTGCAGGACCAAACAATTTGGCATGCTGGGGTACACAGGATTGCTATGAGTTGCAACCCAGTGGGTGGCACCTGCCACCAAGACAGAACAGTCTCTACAGAATGAAACTAGTGTGCAGTTTTTAATTAGAAAAAGTGTGCATCTGGGGTGTATCTTTTCACCTTACTTATTCCGTCTGCATAATGAGCAAATCATTTCAGAAGATGGATTTGGTATGTGAAGACGAATGTGACATCCAGGTTGGAGGAAGATTAAGACTTTGCTGAAAATGCTGAGGACCTGAAGCATTTCCTGGTGAAGATTCAAAACTACAGCTCTCAGTATAGATGAGATATCAAAATAAAGGGGTAAAATGCTTACAACTGGACCAACAAATGATATTATGATACTAGAAAATATATGGATGTCAAGGATTTCATTTTACTTGGTTCCATAAGTACTACCCCAAGCCATGATGTTTTCAATGCACGATGCATAAGGAAAATCAAATTACTCTTATCTATGATTTCCTTTTATATGGATTAACAAACAAAGTTCATTGAAGTAGCGCTCAGAATATCAACTAATAAGTTACATATGGCAAATCTGCTTCAAGAAGATCTCTATAAAGTGTTAAAAAGATGTCACGGGACTGAGCCCCGGTGGCATAGTGGTTAAGTGTAGGACTGCGGCCCACTGGCTTTGCGGTTCAAATCCAGCAGCAGCTCTCCAGGAACAAGACTGGGCCTCCCACCCCCACCAGAGGGCAGTGATGCCAAAAAAAAAAGGTGTTACTTTGATGGCTAAGGTACTCTTGAGAGTCACAGGCATTTGAAGCTTTGACACTACAAAGGATGTCAGAAGAATTAATGCCTTTGAATTGTAATGTTGGCAAAGAATATTGAATATTCCGTGGACTTTCAGAAGAATAGTAAGCCTGGGCCTCAGTGAAAAAAGTGCTCAATGGCTACCTTGAAGGTCAGCAGTTTGAACACCTCAGGCGCTCTGGGAGAAAAGCAGTCTGTGTCTGTAAAGATGTCCAGCTGTGGGACAGGTCCACCCCATCACGTTAAGCTGAAATAGAGTCTGTGTCAATAAATTTGGTATCATTTTCCAGAAGTCTTCATTGGTAATTCACCTTGCAAAAGCAATGTCCTCATCTGTAAAGTAAGGAGGTTGAGCATTCATGGACTCTGGATTGAAAGGTGATAAAAAGCCTGCATTATTTGATGATCACAATGATGCACCTCAATTTGAAAAAACAAAACAAAACACAGTAAATCCAAAATAAAAGAGAACATTTACGGGGGAGGAGGCTGGTTCATAAACTCACATCGACCACTCTGCGCATCAAAGTTACATGATGATTGTTTTGCAGAAAAGCGAGCGGGTCTGGAGATATTCATAATTCATGCTAATAGTAGTTCGCATTCTAAGACCGCTAATGGTGGTCAGGCAATGGAGCGGAGTCCGTGCTCCCGAGAGAGGAGGAAGTCCGTCACTGGGCCCACGATTCTGACTGAGGGTCAGCACCCGACTGAACTCTGAGAGAGGCTGCGGAGGAGCACTGGCTGCATGTGAATGTGAGCCAGGTTGAGACGTCGCTTCGGACTCCGAATAGATCCGGAGTGAAACTCAAGAAGCTACAAGTCTAACACCAGCTAGAAATCATCTATGTGCATATAAAGAAACACTTGTCCTACAGGACTTCCTCCTAGGTGCTGAATGATGGGTCCTGAGAGCTAGATGAAATGGTAGTTGAGAGGATGAGGGCGGCCCCTAATTATACAGGAGGGGTGCAGTTTTTCACAGAAGGGTCAACACGGTCTTAGAGTAGTGTGTTATTATGGTTAACACACACACACACACACACACACACACACATACACACACTGCTGGGTCAGTGAGAATTAACCGTTAATGGAAAGCCAGGAAGAAAATGAAGAAGGAGTTATACAGGTGGCAGGAGCTGAGTGTTATGACTGCAGTGCTATTAAATATGCTGTGATGGTTCTGTAATACAGAGACCCTCATCTTGAGGCACTGGCCTTTCTGTCCTTCGGATTGAGGTTTGCCTTTGACTTAATGGAACAATTTTCTTCTGGTGCCACAATAGCTATTTCATTCCAAGATGGATTGCATTGTGAACTGATCTTTTTCCATTCCCTGCCCCAAACCACAGCACAATTAGTTTCTAAATAAATGTCAATGGCTTCTGTGGGAGGCTTTGAATGCAAGGCTGGAATAATAGTGGCCAGCCCCGAAGAAAGTCTGCCTCGATTGTTCCCTAAAAAAATCCAGAGGTTCTGAATGTAACTATGGAATTTAGACACCTTATATTTACTGAGAATCATCATCACCAATGAACAACCCTCAATGAATAATTTGGAAGCAGAGTAATTTAAAAGGCTGCAAGAGAATGCAATTTGCTTTAAAGGTCATCATGGGTTTTGACTTAAATACAAATCTCCTCTATTTATTTTTTTCAGTCATCTGCATTTTTTAAAATTTGTGGAATGTAACACATTCAAAGAAAAAACACACACAACAAAGCTGCATATCCCATCTTGTCAGAACGGTGACAGTATTCCAGTAAAACCCCAGGTACGTGGACCTTTCTTGTCTTTGTCTCTTTTCCCCTCCCACCCTTCTTATGTCCTTGCTTCTATGTCTCCTCTTCCCCTCCACTGCCATCACCTTCCAAGTCAGTTTCTTGTTTTGTGAAAATCATTTTCCTAGGTTTCTGGTTTCTTTTCCTGTATCATCATGGGGTCACAAAGAAGTTTTCCTGATGAGACTGATGAACTTTGCGGAGCGCAATGTCTTCCAAATTCATCTATGTCACACAGTGTTTGACAGGTTTATTGTTGCTTTTAAGAGATGCATAATGGTCTATTGTGCGTATGTACCAGAGTTTATTTATTCATTCCTCCACAGAGGGACTTTTTGGTTGATCCCCTTCTTTTGCCATTATAGAAAGTGCTGCAATAAATGTGGGTCTGCACGCACCTGTTGAAGCTTTGTTCTTTGTTTCCTTGGGGTATGTACCAAGTAGAAGCATTATAGGATCAAAGGGTGTGTACATTTGCCTAAGGAAGCGAGTGTCTGTAGGTGCTTGGTTATATATTTTTAGATTTCTGTTTGGATCCATTGGTCTACCAAAAGTAGTCTGGTTCAGAATAGCAAAATCCAATTGCGATGGAAGGAAAGGTCCCAGTGTGTTCAAACTCCTGGCCTGTTGATGAGCAGTTCAGTGCTTAACTCACATACCATCAGCGCATCCCTTATATGTAGTTAGCATCTGTTAATACTTAAAACTGCTTAATATGAGAGTTAACTAGGGAGACCTTATTTGAAGGTTTGATTTTTCTTTGAGCTTGTTTATTAAAGAAAATTCTGATCAGAAGTTTAAGTGGCATTAATGTACTATACAATTAGCTTGTCCTTAAATCAGACTTTTAAAAATTGAGATATAATTCACATAGCATACATTTCGATAGTTCATTCATTTTTGAGAAGAGCTGTATAGACATCACCACAATCAGTTCTAGCGATTCATTTTCCTTCCTGTGTTCATTCTTTGCTCCACAATTCTCTTCAATCTCCCCTCACACCCAGTATACCTGATAAGTCATTATATCAGTTATTACCTCATACATCTATCCATTTGTGCTTCAAAAACTGGGAAACATATGAAAAAATCTAAAAACAGGATATGTGAGTGTGTGTGTGTGTGCAAGAGAGAGAGACAGAGAGAGAGAGAGAGAGAGAGAGAGAGAGAATGAGAATGAGGGAGAGAAAGAGAGAGCGAGAGAGAATACTACTGGCAATAGTAAAATAAACCAGAGGTGAAAAATCTCTGTCAAAAAAAGAAAACAAGAAATATTTAAAACTAGAACAAATCCACAATGGGTCAAGAGGGAGATCAAATGATAAGGTTTTATGTTATACCATAGTTCTGTCATAATCTAGTTTACCGTAGTGTCTGTCTGATAGGAGGGTTACCCTTGTTCCTCGACTGTGCTCAGAGGGAATCCACCAGTGGCTTAATCCACATAGGTATTCTGCAGCTAGAGTTTGGGATCTCGCTGTCTGTCACTCTGTGGGAGAAACACAAGGCTATTTCCTCTCCAAGGCTTATCGTGCACACTCTCAGAAATGCTAAGAACCCAGTTCTCTGCTGTCCTAGAGGATCCCTCTGAGTCAGATCTACTCATTGGCAGTGGGACTCACATGCAGCGATGACCCCCATGCCCCCGTTATCTTTCTGTTCGAGAGCCTCAATAACAGCCAGGGGTAGCTAAGACTCCAAAAAAAACCCCTCACTGCTATCAAGCCCACTCTGACTCCAGGTGACCCTGTAGAAAAGAGTAAAGCATTCCTTTTAGATTTCTGGGGCTTTCCTGAAATAGAAAGCCTCATCTTTTTCCCTCCATGTAAATGGTGGTTTTGAACTGCCGACCTTCGCATTAGCAACACCACACATATCCCACTGTGCCACCAGAGATCCAAATTAAATTTATGGACTTCAGAAGATCTCATAATGCCTGTGAAATGAGAAATGTGCAGCGAAAGATGGCTAGCATCAATCCCAGAGAAAGCAATTGGGGATTCTAAGAAATGCCAAAGGTTACTGTAGAATACTTCTGTGGGTAACGTCAGAGGAAGCTGGACACAACTAGGGAGTGAGACCCGTAAGCAAGGAAAGATAAACAAGGAATGAGGAAGACCGGAGAATCCCTGATGTATTTCAATGCAGGTGCTCGTGAAGAATGGTGGAAGTTTCAGAGATTACCAACAGGACAAACAAGCCAGAATGCTCCTTAGAGGCAAGGATGGCAAAACTTTGTGTCATACACTTTGGATTTATTGTCAGGAGAGAGCAGTCCCTGGGGAAGGACATGGTGCTCAGTAAAGTTGAAGGGCCATGAACAAGAGGAAGTCCTAACAAAGTGGATGAAAACAGTGACTACAGCAAGAGGCTCAACCATAAGAACCACTGGGATGATGGTGCAGGACCTAGTGGTGTTTCCTTCTGTTGTACGTAGGGTTGCTATGTGCACTGATTGTGAGTTCAAATAAAATTAATTCCTTGACATCTTCAATCTTTTAATGTTTTATCATGATGCAGTTTTGATGTCATCTGTTGGTCTTGTGGTGAAAGTTTATTTTCTTTACATTGGATTGTCATTCATAGTGATGGCTGTGGCCTTTGATCATCATCATAAGTGCTTCCCATCCTTTTAGCTTTTAGTAAGCAAGGCTGTGTCATCTGCATATCCTAAATCATCAGTCAGCCTTCCTCCATTCTTCTACACATGGCCCAGTCTCTCAGACTATTTTCTCACCCTAGTGATTGAATAAATGTGGTGAAAATATATCATGCCATCACACACTTTTCCTTATTATAAACCACGCAGTATACATGTACAAATTTTGACGATGTACAGATTTCTCATGAGCACAATTAAATCTTCTTGAACTACCATCTTTCATAATGTTATTCATATTTTGTTATGACCTACATTTCTCATAGTCCATGGGACACTAATAAATCTCTTTCTGGTAAGATCTGTTTTCAGTCAAAATTAATCTGACATCAGTAATTTTGTTCCCTGTGTCACACCCTCTTCTGAATCTAGCATGAATGTCTGGTGTTTAACCACATGTTTTACAGATAAAGAAACTTGATCCTGGAGATGTGAAATAACTCACTCAAAGTTGCATAGCCATAAGTTGTGCTGGAGCTCAAACCTGGTCATTCTGACTTCAAAGTCTAGGCTCTTGGTCCAAGCTAATGTGGCTCATCATAAAGCTTTTGTGCCTTATTGAAGACACAGCACAAGCCATTTTGTGAGCCTTAGATCTGGGAAGGATAATGGACATCAGGCTGACATCAGGGTCAGGTGCCTAAAATCTGCTGTATGAATTTTTCCACCTCTACCTCCATCCCTTCCTTCTTTTCCCTAGATATGCCAGGCCCATTTAAAGTTGAGTTGCTTACAATTTGAGTGGTTACTGAATCCATTAGCTAGGCAAGCCCCTGGACACCTATTAGCTATGTTTCCTGTTTTGAGTACACATTACACATCGCTTTAGATTTCTACATTGAAGCCAGGATGTTCTGATCAACCAAGGTTATAAGACTTTGCACTCTGGGGATTAAATTCTTAGCTAGAGAAATAGATCTGATGCCATCTCTGGTGAGAACATGAAGAAGCTAGATAGATTTTTCCGGAATATTTGGCTTCTCTCATTTTGTTCATTATGGTTTAAATGTTCTGTCCTCATCAGACTTTTCCCCACTCAGATATCTTTGCGTGTAGGTACAATGTTTTTATGTCTTATAATAAACAATGGGGAAATTGCTATTTCAATTGACTCCCTATATATGCTAACCTATAGTTCAATAGTAAGGCCATACTCCAGGATTCTCAAGAATAAAAAGAATATTTAGAAAGCACACCAAGATCTCAACCAGAACATCACAGCATATTCTTTGATTTCTCACTTCTACGGCCTTTCCTGGATCTGTGTGTTATTTAGTGCTTACAAGTTGAGGTTGAATCCTTATTTCTTTTGTGCCCCCATGATCACAGAAGGTCTCTCATTTAGAGACAAGCTCCTGTGACCTTAAAAGGAGGACAATTACACTGCAGGGCTGCAAGCAGCTGGGCTTTTTATGATCTGCCCAAGTGAACTCTAAGGGTAATAGTAATTGCCTCGTTCTCCATTTTCAGTGAGCAAACGCCATTTTAAGCCCAAACGGCTCTGTGTTTTGTGGTCTGGTTAATTCCTTCAGGGCATTATCGAGGTAATCTTTTCTCTAGCTGGGCATGGCTGGCCGAGTGTGTACCTCAGCAACATGGAGGTTTTGTGAAAAGATACAGTGGTCCGGCCCAGGGCAAGATGGAAATGCAGCTGCAGCACTCCTTAGAAAGCAGCCCTCCAGCTGCCCTGCCCTTTGTGTTGCTTCCTGAGATGCTATTCTAGGCGAGCATCTGAGTTCTTTGCTGTCATCCTCATCTCACCACTAAGCTCTCTGAATGCCACTCAAGAATGTATCTTATTGATGACACTGGGTTTGGGTTTTAGGTGTTGTTTTCCCTGGTTGGGGTGGAATTTGTTTGTTTGTTTTTTTAGTGGCACTTGTTTACAAATCCAGTGCTTTGTTTGAAGTTTCAGGGGAGAGAACATCTAGTTGATTGCTCTTAGAAAAACCATCACTGAGGCCTGATGACATAGCAATGTAGCCTTCACTATCCATATTTCTCCTCTCAGTCTTTGTAACAAAAACCAAGCCCACTGCTGTGGAGTTGATTCTGGCTCACAGTGACTCTATAAAACATAAGGCTTTAAACGCTATGTATGCAGACAATCTCATTTGAACCCCACAGAACAACTGGTGGAGTTGTATTGCTGACCTTTTGGTTAGCAGCTAACAATTTGATCAGCATTCATTCTCAATTACAGCAGGGTCATTCTGGAGAAAGGAAGATCCTAGATGGCTTATACCAGTTTCCTGTTACCCTGTGGTAGCTACATAATCTGGTGTCACTTTGAGGATTAAGAGTGCAGGGGTGGAATCTAGCCTATCAATCAGGATATAGCCAATTAGGCCTTGGTGTGGTCATTGCCTTCTCCTGAGGATTCTGGGAACTCCTGTATTTCCTCCTTAGAGGTAGGAGGCATTCTCTCTCTCTCAACTCACTCCCTGGGAGATATCCCTCAGGAGAAGCCACATGGACCTATCCTGATGGATCCAGAGAAGCCCCTGGAGAAGCCACTTGAAGACCTCTACTGCCACTGGATCCATAAAACTTCCCACCTGTGATCTTCCTGCATTCATATCATTGCATGTGTTGTTTGACTCTGAAGAGAACTTTATAGATTGTTATTGGATGTACAGACTTAATCTGGAGTAGACTGCGGTGTTTTCTTTATATAAAGCTCTTTCTTCACACGATCTCAGTCAAAAGGCCGAGAAGCAATAAGCTCTTTCTTATACACTTGAGTGTCTATGAATTTGTTTCTCCAGTCTACCCAGACTAACACATAGTGCTTGTGTGCCTACTACCTGAAAAGAAAGAATTGGTGAGGACAAAAAGGACAACCGGGAATTAAAGTGAAAGGAAGCCGATCTCAGATGAAGAGTCTGACTCTCTCCATGCTATTGTAGGAGGAAGATTGGCAGTAGCTTGCAGTAGGAGGTGGAGATCCAACTGCACTACGTTTGGCTCTCACTTAAGACAGCACGGGGCTGGGTGAGTCACCCAGAGCCTCCCACTCTTCCAGAGGCCATCTCATGATGTATGTCTCAGTGGGTGGTAAGAATTGGGCCAGCAGATGCTATCAAGAACCAAGAGTTATTAAAAGCCCATGATGTCAAGTCATTCCTGGCCACACTCGCAGTGGCCAAGATAATGGAGTTGCTGTTCTTGTGCAAAGAAACTCAGGAACATCCACAGGAGTAGTTTTTATATTATTGATTCACAGACGAGCAGTGGTATGCAAGGATTCTCCAGGGGACCACACACTGATGTCTCATAGGAGAGTTTCTTATCTTGCTGCATCATCAAAATCTTTATTTTCGTTTGTGTCATTTCTCTCAACGTCTGTGGGGAATAGAAAGATGTCTCTCAAGGTACCCCCCCACACACATAGGTTCTAAACTTAAGCTGCTTCCTACACATGCCATATGAATACACCTGGAAGTCAACCAAGGTAGGTCAGACACTATTCTTCCTTCCACTAGCTGTCCGTAACACCCAGTATAGCCTGCCCCAACCTAAAGTAGGTTCACTCCCTTCTGAAAAGCATACCAATAGAGTACTTGTAGGAGGCAGAGGTCAACCCCACCTGAGGGTAATCAAGGCTAGGCAGCCATCAGGAAACTTAGGTCTGCTCATCTTGTCACATGACATAGGGAACCCAAACTTCCTATTATATGTACACCCTTAGCTCATCCCCTTCCTATGATTGTACAACCCTTTCCTGTGACACATATCCTTACCTGTAATTAGTTAGGGACCTTGCATGGCACCAAAGGGTAAATAAGGTTTGGGGCATGATAAAGAACCCCCACTCTTTCCTGCCCCCACTCTCTCTAGCCCTGCCTGCTCCAGACTCTCCCTTTCCCTGCTCCCGTATGCAATCACTTTGCCCACTCACTCTCACTCCACATGCAGGGCCTGACAGGCAGGTGAGCATGCTACCATGAAATATGTCTGATTCTTATCATTCTTTTCTCATGCTCTCTATAACTTTACAATAAGTAATAAGTATCTCTGTACAACTGCGCCTATCGAACCTGTGATGTCTATGCCAGAGGTTGGCTTCCTCTGATAAACCTACAGATTTGGGATGGTCCTTCCGAAAAAACAAAAACAAAAACGGTTCCTTTGTTCTCTGTATCTTTGTCCTTGTATCATGATCGCTACGTCTTCGTCTCATGTTCTCCCCAACCAGCCCCAGTCCAGGTCCCCCCTAATGTTGAGGTGGCTCCCCTGACCTCCATTTGCTTAATCCAAAGATCAATTCTCTCCAGAATTTCCAAGCAGATACTGTCACAGTGGATGACTCCTGTCTTCTCGGACTTTTCTCTCCTCAAGGGTCCCAATATCCACCGCTTTCTTGGTTTTCCTCCGGCGGCGTTGCTTGCCTTTCCTTCCTGACCCCTTAACGTTGGATCGCTGCAGGGCTTTCTCACTCTTCTGCTCCTTTGTCTTCCTCTCCCTTCCCTTTGTCCCTCCCTGCTTCTCTCTGCTTTTTTTTCGCCACTCTCTCCAGGTGATTTTATTCAGTTTCATTCCATTTATACATTCACAACTCCAAGTCTACTTCTCCATTCCTTAACTCTCCACTAAGATCCAGCGCCTTTGCCCGAGTATTTAATAAAGATCTCAAACTCAAGGGTACAAATTAAACTCTTGGTATCTCTCCAAAGCTTATTGTTCCCCCAGTCTACCTTAAATAAGGGACATGACTCTGTCATCTATCCAGTTTCTCGGTTCAAAAACACAAAAGCCATTCATTTTTTTGCTCTTCTTTTTCTATCATATCTCACACTGAAGCAACCTCCCCACTGGGCCTACCTTCAAAATATATTGAGAATCGAACTGTATCTTACCACATCTACTGCCACAACCTGAGTCCAAGTCATCATCATCTCATGCCGAGACTGTTGTCACACATCTGCTTGATCTCTGGGCTTGCGTGCTTGTCCTACTGTATGCAATGCATTATCTATCCAAAAGACAGAGTCACCTCTTCAGAATGTAAACCTCTCATACCAATCCTTGCATAAATATTGATCATGGCTTTGAATCACATTACAGAATAAAACTCTTGCCCTGCACAGGGACATTACATCATCTGACCCTCTTGGTTTATCAACTTCATTACATTGGCCTTCTTTCTAGAACTGACATTCCTAGCTTGTTCCTGTCTTCGCAATCACTGTTCCTTTTAACTGGAATGCTTTCCCCCCAGGCCTTGATATAATCATCTCAGTATCAGTCACATCCTCTAACTCAGTCATTCTTACATCATTATGTTACTTAATTTCCAATATTTCATTTACCATCTCTCTCTGAAATTAATTATTTTTCATTTACTTATGATTTGTCTCCATACTGTAGACCAGGGGTCAGCAAACTTCTGTGATGGGCAAGCCAATCCTGTCCCTCACAACAATTTAGAAATTCAGAGCCATAAATACATTTTTATAAACAAATGAAATCACCATCATCAGAATAATATTCTTCAATTTTTTTATAAATGAAACAATGACATTTTAATTTTCAAGTTTGATTCAGAGTCACATGTATATGCAAAAAGATCAACATGTGGCTTCCAAGCCACACTTAGCTGTCCCTAGCCCTAGACCAGCTGATGACTGGCCAGGGTCGAGCCAGGCAGGCCCCTGGATCGGGCAGTCCCCTGGACCAGGCAGCCCCAGGCACTCCTTTGTACCAGCCTCACCAGACGGAGATGAACAACCTGCTGAACTTTGTAAACCCTTCCTCTGGCATTTCACAGAACTTATCGCCCCAAAGGACACAGCCCTTTCACAGAGCTTATCTTTCAGGGCCGGGTCTGTACAATCTCTTCCCTCAGTGTTCCAGAAATCAGGTCTGCGAAAGACAAAATATACTCAGAAACCATATCTTGGCTCAGACCCTGCAGCTGCACCATCAAAGCCTCATTTCCCTTATTGGTACATAAGTTCTTAGCTCCAGCCCTATATATGTCCCACCATCTCACTGCCAGGCGCGGCTTCCCTGGCCTCACTCTTGGGCCTCAGAACCACCCAGGAGCTCAAGATGCCCCTGTTTCTTTCTCTGCTGTCTCTTCCCTTCCCCAAAAGTCCTTACCTAGCTCCAGTAAAGTCTATATTTCCCTTTCGTCCCTAACTGAGCTCTCTCTCCCTCCTGCGGCTCTGTCTCAACCTCTCAATGACAATCTTGTCTGTTTTGCCCCTTGATGTTTTCTAACTTATACTATTGCCAGTGTGAGAATTAGCTTTTGTGTCAATTTGGCCTGGCTTGGATTTGCCTTGCTTGGGCAGTACACCCTGACCCCCACAGCTTAAATAGGTCTCCTTGAGGGTATGGCTTATTTGCTATCTATAAAAGAAATGCTACAGAAAAATGCCTCTCTTGCTCTCTTGTTCTCCTGCTAGCCTGTGTTTGGTCTCTTTGAAAACGTGCCGGCATCCCTCCACATTGTCTGAAGATCATGGAAGCTATGCAGAGTTTGCCATGACATCTGAGGTTGGGGCTTACCAGTTTCCCAGCCACAGGTAGCCCCATGAGGCAGGAACAGCCTCTAGTTTCTCTCCGACCAGGGCTCTCTCCGTATCCGTGCCCTGAGCTGCAAGTAAAGCTTTCAGTCGTCACAGGAGCTAATGACTACAAGACAGAACAGTCTGGTTATAGATCTCCACCGTTGCTGAAGGTGCTGTTGGACAGAGCAGGTCTAGAAAATGGACTACTGGGACAGTTAAGGCCCCTACACAACTGTTGTTATTACTTTAATTGCTGGTCTTGTCAGTCTAACATGGAACTGCAGCGCTCCTCTGGTTAAGCAATTGATCTCATGAGACCTGGGAATTTCAGCTGAGCAGGCAAAGAGCTGATGAAAACAGCTTGTAAAAGCATGTGCCAGCAGACTTGCCCACACAGAGAGAAGAAGTGCATTTTCACCAAAACCTGTCATCTTGCCCCAGAGGACTGGGTAACGCACATCACTGAACCTAGGAAGGAGCTTCCCTTAGTCTACACTTCTTGAACGCTCAGTCCCAGGCCACTCAGGGTACTATCACCTGAACTGTTTCGTGGGCTTACCTTTTGTCTCCCCAGTGACATTACCAGTCATTTTAAAGTAGAGGAAATAACTGATAGTCTTACACCATTTCTCCTCAGCATTTTACATACAGATAATAAAGATTAGCATTTATGGCTTGCATGATAATTAACTCTGTGTGTGTATGTCTTTGCTCATGAAGTCCTCAAGGGCAAAGATGATATCTTACTGCCTTTCTTGCCACATCTTGTACTGTGCATGATGCATCGTTTTTTCTAGGTGAGTATTTGTTAGACTGGATGAAGACATGAAGGTGTGGAGAGAAGAAAGGAAGGAAGGGTGAGAGGGTTCAGAACTGCACTCATGGAAGAGCTCATGTTCTGCTTTATATCAATTTCTGATGCCATGTAGTTTCTCACGTTTGGTCTTTAGCATTATTCTCTCTTCAGAAGATGGACAGACATAATATTTTCCAAGTCAACAGTAAATGGGTGAAAAAAGGAGAGCTTACTGATTAACAAATATCAGAACCTTCTCATGGGATGGGCTTCATCAGTCAAGCTATGTTCTTCTCTCTGATAGAAACCCAGCTGTGGAAAGAGTAAATCTCGCTCAATAGGAAAACATTTCAATCAGGAAATTCCACAAGAAGTTGGATATATGTCGTGTAAAACATTTAGCTTTCCAGAACATTTTGCTATATTTTGTTAAGGATTCAAATTTGTAGTGTTGATGATAGACAACTGAGCATTCATTACTGCTCTTTGTATCTGAGGGAAAAGAGAAAGAGACTGTCGTTATACATCAGAGAGGCACACAAGGCCCAAATCCAGGCACAGGCCTGCTCTTAGCCACATGGCAGGTTGGTAAATCTGTTATGAGCATAGTTATCATCTCCTGTTTCCTTTCTCTCTCTCTCTCTCTCTCTCTCTCTCTCTCTCTCTCACCTCTTCTTCTTGGTACCCTCCACTCCTTGCTCTTCCCTTTCCCTGTAAATGTCCATTTTAGCCACCTAAACCCTAAACTACTGGAGTAGTGGATTATGAAGTGGCCTGTTAATGACAAGGTTTGCAGTTTGAAATTACCAGCCATTCTAAGGGATGAAGATGAGACTTTCTACTCCGTAAAGAGTCACCGTCTCATAAATATACAGAGGCAGTTCTACTCTGGCCTATAGGTGGCTGTGAATCTGTATCGACTTGGTGGCAGTGAGTTCAAGTTTTGAAAATACAACTTCCCAAAAAGGTCTACTTATTTGTTTAGGAAAAACTGAACTCCTTCTGTGTCAGGCACATTAATCTTTAGAAAGATAAAGTTGAGGGTGTCAAGTATAGCATAAACATTGGAGAAAGGGATTTCTGGCTATGTAATATTTTGTTTTGAAGCATATGATCATTAAAAGTCAATCATAATGATGTGTGACATTCCATTCATTAAAAATTGATATAGGTGCACTTGTTTGTATACCATATGCAGAGTGTGCTGTAAATTAATAACCTTGACTGAAGAAAGGTTTGGCCTTTAACTTGGGCTCCGGAGTGTAACTGCTTGTGATAGCTTATTGTACCAACTAGGCCTCCAAAGCACCACGTGGGCAGAACTTAATCAGGAAGCAGCATGCCCTTCTTCTCTTCCTCCCTGGTGATCAGACCACCATGCTGCTGCTTGAGCAAGTTCTTTGCCTCAACTGTGTGTAACACTACCCATGGGACTAGTCAACCCTTGGACCATGTGGCTAGAGCTGGAGGCTCCTTTGAGGCCTGCTTTTCCACACTGATGCCAGTGCATATATCGCTTGAGCTTGAGGCTGGTGGAACACAGCTTGAGTTCGAGATCCCAGGGAACCTGCTTCACTTATCTCCCTCGCTACCAACTGCTGCTGTCCGACCCTGTTTTCTGCTGCCTTTGGGGAAACCCTGCCTGTCATGCTTGAGAAAAGACTGTTTTCTGCTTCCTTGACCTTAGACCAGCAGCCTGAATGAGTTGAAGGACCTTTGGTATATTAACTTATCCATGAAAGTGATTTGAACCGAACCCTTTGCACTGCTGTGTAGACTAATTAGCCATTATATTCCTTCTCACTGTATTAATTTATCCTTTAATGTATATTCATATGTGTCCTCATTTTGTTTCTCTAGACAACCCTTTCTAACACACTACTCATGTGGTGCTTGGTAAATATGTCTTATTAAAAAGTATCTTTATTGATTTGGGAACTTCACCCATGCCAGATAGTCTATATTAATAACATATTTTATGATTACAATTTTAAGCCATACTAGATAGTCTATGCTAACCAGAAGGGAGAAAGGAAATATCTCAATACTCTTATCAGGCAGTGCTTGAGTAGTTACTTCCAGGAGCTCCAGGCAGAAAGGAAAAGTAAGCAGCAGTTAATTCAGAGCAGTAGCATTGCAGGTGCTTTGTGTTGTCTTTATGATGTTGCTGTTGTCACTTACCATGAAGTTGACTCACCGTGAACTCACTCTGAACTCACCACTCCCTCCTGTGCCCAGAGTAACAGCTCCATGGGCTTCCAACACTGTGACCTTTGGGAAGCAGATATCCAGGCCTATCTTCTGGCATACCTCTAAGTGGGTTCAACCTGCCAACCTTTCATCTAGTGTCAAGCATGTAAACATTTGGACTACCCAGAGACCCCCTTTTTTAAAACATAACTTTCTAAGTTTCTCTAATGGATGTCTATTATTTTTTAGATTCAGAAAATTGTAACAATAAAGAGAAACCAATCAATGCTTATATATTTGACAACTTACGCATGAAAGATAGGTGGAGGGTGGTAATGTTTTGTGACAAATCTTAGAGGCTTGGCCCTTATTAGTGCTATGAACTTCTAGCAGCCTCCAACTCAGCAGCATTCTGTACTGATTTTCAGCTTGACTTTTTCTGGGCTCCCCCGATGGTCTGAATGAAAGTTAGTAACCTACACAAATAACCCTGTGATTGGAATAGTCAAGGTAGTCCCTCTTCATCAAACACAAATTTTAGAAAGAAATGACAGCAAGATGGCATCGCACGCTGTTAGCAGGTTGAATTATATCCTCCCAGCATAAATGTTGCAATTCTAGCTCATATTCGAAACAACCCTAGAGCATAGAGCAGAACTGTTGCACAGGGTTAAGTCTGACCCGAGGCTCACATGTCTATAAAAAAACAAAAACTCTTCAAATACTCTTCAATGGCCGGGCCTCATGGCTCCAGACAGCCAAGGTTATGGCCGGGCCTCATGGCTCCAGACAGGCAAGGTTATGGATGGGCCTCATGGCTCCGGACAGGTCCTCCTTTTTCATTTTTTCAAAGCCAAGAGAATCCCCTTGGGAACTGCGCCTGTCTTAGGCTGTTGAGTCTTGAGATCACCTTTCCCCGTCATCGGTCGATAATCCTCTAAGCGACTAAGACCTGTCTTAGGTTAGTATGACCCGGACTCAATCTTACCCGTCATTGGCTGTCCAGTTCAGCACACAGGGGAGGTGGTCAGCGTGCATAATTTAGCAATATATAAGTGCCACCTAGATCACTCACCTCAAGGCGGTGAGAGTGGACCTGTATAGGCTTAGCCTGTAGTGCCTCAATCTGTTGTTTGATGAATGCCATGAGCCTGTTGAAAATCACCAGTCCTAATTAAAGCAAAAGCAATAAACTAACTAGGGGGCCCAAAAGTGACAAGAGGTAAGGCAACAGTCCATTGAGCCCGGTCTACAGTGGATTGGTGATCAACTCCTTTCTTCTCTTTTCTATGTCTGGAAGAAGGGAACCTAAGACACACATTCCTGTCCAGTTTGTGGGCAAAAAGGTATAAGCCCTATTGCTGCCACAAACAAAAACTGAACCATTAATAGCATACAAAGGCTCTGAAACATTGGATACTTCATTGCAACGCGTAAAATCAGCCAAACCTACAACAAGTTCATTAGCATCATTAAAAGATGGGGGAAAAAGACAAGTGGAGTTTAAAAATTGATCAAAAAATTTAAATAAGTCATCACTTTTAACCTTTACTCCTCACGTCTTTAAAGCTTCAGTTAACTATACCACATATTCCTCATGTAAACTTAATTCCTGTACCACATTTTCCTCATGTGAACTTGATTCCTGCCCCATTATTGAGTGCTCTACCCACTTACCTTAATGCCAAAACTGCAGCAGGTTCCTGTAGTGGCTCTGTTATCGGATTTCCAAAGTCACTAGCTAGCTTCCTTGAGCACTTTTCCTCACTCGATCCTCTGTGTCCAGGCCCTGCAGAAGGGTGCCATGTGCCCCGGCCTTCAGGTCCGTAATTCGCAAGCCCTGGAAGGAGGAGCAGGAATTTGGGGGGCAGGTGACATGAGAAATGGAGACAAGACAGAGTTCTGATCAAGTCTCCTTTGTTGAGTGGAAGGTTCCAACTGATTTAGGCCAGCAAGGGGGAACATGCTGCAGGTGTTTCCTGAGAAGCCTAATTGCAAAAACAACATATTCCTGTGTGTGGAAAGCCCCTGGTATTTTTGGCCAGCTCGGAATGTCAACACCGCCCTTAGTGGAACAAACTGCACCTGTAGCTGCAGAGTGGAAAATTACAGCGCTCAGGCAAGAAAGATCAAGACAATGGCCGGGCCTCATGGCCCAGACAAAATACCATTGAATTAATTATCTACCAACACATGACAGCAGATGAACGAAATAAATGCTTTTTGTCTCTTTTTCTTTCTCAAACTCATATCAATTAATACATGCAACTGATAACCATTCAGAAGACTGTTTGGCTCAGAATGAGGGAGAGGGACAAGATCAAGGAATAACAAAATCCAGACCCGTTCTTAAAACACAAGAACTTACTGACCCAATGAGTGAGCTAAACATCAGCTCTCCAGATTAGCAGGGTGTTCATTAACACCTCTGAAAGTAATTGAAATCATTCTATAAATTAGGCCAAGAACACGATGGTTGAAAGGAAAAGGCCCAGGACAAAAAGCAAACCATCTTTATGTTTGCTCTTCTTGTTATGTGCTGTTGAGCTAGTTCCAACAGATAGAGATCTTATAAGACAGGACAGAACCCTTTCATAGAGTCTCTTAGGTGTAATCTTTAGGGAGCGCTTGTGGCCAGCCAGGCCTTTTCTCATGGAGTTTTTTGTTCTTTTTTCTTTTCACATGAGGTGAGTTCAAATCACTGACCATTAATGGTCAAAATTTTTAACCAGTGGGTCACCAGAGATCCATGGTAGTAGGCTAAAATTTTCTTATTTCAGAATGGTAGACAACATGAGGATGCCCCAGGGTAGGACATCTGTATAATCTAAGACCTGTCCTCAAAGTGATCCTCAAAGAATCTATAATCTGAGACCTGTCCTTAAAGCACAAAAGAAGGGAAAAGACAAGCCTTTGAAACAGGACTTCAGAACACAGAGCACAACACATTTGTGCAAAGAATCTAGATAATAATAATTATGGATAATTATGAAAGCTATGCTTCATAACTGAAGGAAATGATTAAGGCAGTGCTTAAAGAAAATCATTAAACTCGAGTACTTAGCATTAAAAAATAAAAACTAATCAAAATGTTGCATTAATTACTCAACTCAAAGACTTTGAAAAAGATTACAAGGTAATTGCATAATGCAAAAGGAAGAAATAAACAATGATGAAGGTTACAAAGTAAATTGAGAAACAGAAATTTGGTAGAAAAAGAAATGAATCCCCCAAAAAGAATCCAAGATCTAGTTCTTTAACTAAACTAGATAAAGCAGTAATATACTAAGCAACAACCAAAAAATGCATAGAAGTAAATAAAAGGATGGGAAATAAAGTGAAGATGGGAAACTTAAAGAAAATCATGTAAACACGTGAAATTGAGATGTCTCACTGCCAGACTCAGATAATTTCACCATTTTTTTTAATCTTTGAGAAATAGATCATTCTTATACTTTTCTGAAACAAGATTATATTACTGGGGACTCTTAGAGCTCTTATAACAATCCATATCTCAATTGTGCCTAGTATATTTGTACATATGCTGACATCATCATTTTATAAACAATTACTTGCTATTTGGGCCCTTGGTGTCAGCTCCTCTGTCCCCCCCCCCCTTCCCACCCTTATGACTCCTTGA